>BQKN01065110.1:0-16161 GCA_022839385.1 Asparagus kiusianus
CCAATTTTGACTCCTTCTGAAGTTAATGGTCTGATTACGAAGATTAACGCTCAGTCTTATAGAACTGAGTCGTCTGAGGGCGGTTTTCTTAGAGGCACCAAGTTCAGTACTTTCTTATGGCAATCCACCAAGAGAATGAAGCCTGCGACTCTTCTTTCTGGTTATCTGGCCATATGGCTAAAGAAATGTGTAGTGCCGCATCAATCTTCTGAGGCGCTTCCTCTTGAAGTTCTTTTTCCCGCCGTACAATTAGCCGTCGGAGGTAGGTTATCTCTTCTCTCCGCCATGATTGCTGCCCTTCATAGCGGTTTGCGTATTTTAGCCAACACTTTTACAAAAGTGGGTGCGGAGCCTTCAACCAAGATTCCCTTGTCAAGCGTTGAGTTACCTTACACATATTTAATGACGTGGCTAGTTCTCCATCGGTCAGACATGATGTCAGCACCCGACGTGTCTGATCCAGAGATCCCTTTACTACAGCTTTTAGAAGGATGTAAGTGGTTATATCCTTCCCGATCGTGGGCCGAACGAGTGAAGCAGTTCAAGAATGCCAAGTGCTGGGAATTCTACAAATGTTTCCCTCGATTTTCTGGCGCATATAATGACACACTCGTTGATGAGGAAATACCTGGGACCAACAGGACTTCTCTCGACATGGGTAGCTTTCATTGGCTTATGAACTTTCGACCAGGTTATAATGTTTTCCGATCGAAGAATCTCTGCAGGATTGAGCCTTATTTTCCTTGTCGTTTTGCGTGACAATTCGGCTATGATCAACTGTACGTTGGGAATTCCAATAAGTGGTTGATAAATTGCGGAGGCCTCATTGATGGAGTGCGAGCTTGGTTTTGGAATGTTGCTGGATGTACAAGAGCTCAATTTAGCTTGCCTGTCGCTGAACCTGATATTCTTTTGACTTTTCTTTATTGTCGATGGGTCTTAGCTACCAACACTCCTGTCCCAAAGAAAAAGATTTCCGAACTAGAATCTGAAGCTGTGGTTCGGAGAATTGTATCTGGAAAAGGAAAGGAGCCCGCTACGTCTTCCCGCAAAGGAAAACAAGCACTTGACTCTGAGGAAAGCGACGACTTTGACACCTCTAGTGAGGAGGATGAAACGCGAAGCGGAGGAGAGGCCAACATTCCTTCTTCTCCTGTGGCTCACCGAACTCGTCGGGCATCTTCCCCCCAATTGCCAAGTATTCCCTCAAAAGGTGTACGAATGATGGAGAAGGACATTCCTTTGTCGTCTACCAACAAGATGACTATTAGATGGCCCGTGGGGGAGGAAGAAACAGAAGAAGAAGAACAAATTGCTCCGCTCCTTAGTAGAAAGAGGTCTCGGCCTTCTGCTCCTTCTGAAGTTCAATCCCGTCCTGCTCAAGGAATTGAGCCACGAACCAAATTTCGCCACGAAGGTTCAGAAGTTTCTGGAGATGTTCATTTGTCAAAGAGGATCAAGAAGGCTGCTCGTCGGCAACGCCGACTTTCTCCTTTACGTGAAGAGGAAATCCTCCAAGACCTTCCAGCTGATGAAGGAGGTAAACTCTCTTTGTCATTTCCTCTCCGTCATTTTATCTTTTGAAGTTAAAATTTATTCATTCTTTTCATTATTATAGTTGAACCAGAAGAGGAAGGGGAAATTATGCCAGAGCCCTCTTCTCCGGGTTTGATGGACGTTGATGAATCCGGCTTCACTCAACAAGTACACCAAGCAGTGAGTGAAGGACCCATCAATGTGGACGCCACCATTCCTCCGGTTGTCGCACCGTCCTCTCCAACTACCGAGACAGGTACATGTGCTTCTTCATTTGGAGGATATTTTCGGAAAATAGATGAATCGGAACGTGTTCCTCTTCTACTAACTTGTGCGCTTTATCTTCTTTTAGTCAAACTAAAGGAGGTGAGTGTGAGTAGTAGCGCCGCTGAACCTATACCCGCTGTTGAAGGTAATCTTGGTTTTGTTTGTCTTGATTCCCTCATATTCCTTGCACATGTACTGACGGATCCTTCCGCTTAACAGACACGCCTGTCAATGAACCGAAAGACACGGAACTTACTCATGATATAAATATCGGAGATTTTGATGAACGTGATTTTGATCTTGATATTTCCGATGATGCACATCAGAAGATTTCCGATATATTGTCATCTCCGATTCCCTCCGCTACTGCAGGACCAACTACTCAAGTTGATTCAACTGAAGTAGGTACGTCGGAAGGTATGTACTCTCGGACTTAAATTTTTAATTAAGTTGTATTTCCCATTTATTTATGACTGAAATGGGAATTTTAGACGTAGGACCAACAAATGAAGTTGATGCATCTACTGTCCTTTGTGAATGTGATCAACCTGAAGGCTTGGGTTTTATACTTTTGGTAGGCCCTCCAGCTGTAGTTGAACCACCACCTACTGTTCCTCCAACTTCTGATGTTGTCGAAGCTGAACCCGTTATAACTTCCGATCCGACCTCGGCTGTTCATGAAATGGGAGGGTCGAAGGTTACCGTAGAAGAGCAACTTCTCGGGACTTCACCTCAACTTGGTATGTCTCGTCTTTGATGCATTTCGGAATCAAATTAATAGAGTAGAATATTGATTCATCCCTTTCTCTTTTATAGAAATTGTCCCTCACGGAATTATAACTCCGGATCCTGAGTCATTAGGGGCTTCAGATGAACCAACATCTGAAGTAGTTGATCAACAGCCGAGTGCCATTTCTGAGCAAGCCCCAGTTGTTATAGAACCCTCTGTAGTCTTGCCAAGCCAAGGTAACTCAATCATGATATTCTCTAACGAACTTAATATGTTTCCGTTCGCTGTTATACGCAGGCTTGTATATCTTAAATTCTTTTCATCTGTTCATTTTATAGCTCCTTTATCATTGTCTGATCGCATTCAAGCTTTATTGGCGGATGAAGATCCGGATCAAGCCGTTATTGGTGCTGACGTCCAAAGCTTTGTTACTTTCTTGAACATTGTGGTTGATCGAATTCTCCTTAAAGGTTCATCCTTTGAACCTTTCAAGAAGTCTCTCGATCATCACGTATCCGGAATTAGAGCGCATGGATGCGTTGAATTATCAGACTCAATTGAAGCTTATTTAGTTGATCTTAAACAACATATCGAGCAGTTGCAGAATTTTCACGTTAATGGCTCGTCCTCGTACATTGCTTCCCAAATGGACCTGAAGTTGCAGGCGTGGCGCGATTCTCAAAAGTCCGCCGAATCTGATCTTCAAATGCTGAGAACTCGCATTAATCAACTCCGGGTGAGTGCTGCTACGAAGACGCAAATCAAGGCGGACTTGTATCGTGACTTGGAGTCACGTCGAGCAGAGATAGCCCAATTAGAGGAGCAACTCTCTAAAGTTAGGGATGCTTGTGAAACTTTGGAGTCTGATATAGCGGAGGTAACTCGAGCTGAGGTGGATACACTCCGACAGCTGAATCTTCAGGACAAGATTTTTGCTGACAAAGAACAGGAGGTTGCCAGAATTCAAAGCATCGATGAAAGGAAGTTTAAAGCCAATCTGATACCTGAGCTTGAACTGGCTTATGCCACAAAGCTTTCCCAATTAGAAGATGAACTTCGCCATTACAAGTTATTGTAATCTTGAAAACATTTCTTTTTACGCTGTTTTGTTTGAACTCTCCTGGTTAATATAGTGAACTTTCTTGCTCATTGAAATTTTATTATGATTATTCACTTTTGTTTGGGATAATTAACCATAATACTTATAGGATTTTTGGCAAATCCTCAGCCATCAACGGATTTGATATGCCTTTACCGATTACCGTTTGAATCGGGCTAGTATGTGAATTATCTAAGTCCGTTTCACATATAACGTTGAGCTAAAAGACTTAAATTCTTTTAGACTTTAAACTACAGCATTGAATGTGTAGGCTACATGTGTTAGATGTAGACTTATCTCTAATAAGAGGTATAGATAACATCCCCTATGTGTGAATGACATGGATTTTAAAGTGTAGGTCTGTCATGTTTTCTATGAAAACTAACCTGAGTTTGTGAAGAAAGAACTCGGATATTCCAGTTCAGAGTCTCTTGTTTGTTGGTAGAGAAAAACCCAAAATTGGAAAAGGAATAATTTCACATTCCGATTCCTGGTCTCTTGTTTGTTGGTAGAGATAAACCCAGAAATAGAGAGGAAGAATTTTATATTCTATCTCCTGGTCTCTTGTTTGTTGGTAGAGATAAACCCAGAAATGGAGAGGAAGAATTTTATATTCTATCTCCTGGTCTCTTGTTTGTTGGTAGAGATAAACCCAGAAATGGAGAGGAAGAATTTTATATTCTATCTCCTGGTGCGAAGGAAACTCAAAGTGGGATCTCCACTTAGGGAATCCGAATTGGTTTGAATAACCCTAACTGTCATAAGGTTTGATTATTCAGTTTGTGGACCTCCCGTTCATGGGACGAATCGAGAGGGGATTTTGGCTTTGGTCCTAACTGTAGGAAGGTTTAACCAAACGAAGAATAGGGGTAGGGCACAGTTAACAACGAGTTTGCTGATTTGTACCAATCACTCAGTGGGAAATTTCGATTTCACACACAAAAATTTGATAGACCGATGACTTTTAGTTGGTCTGATCGGTGGAGGTTCCATGGCGTGGGGTTACGAATCTTCGAGTCTCCCCTTCCATGATCGTGTTACAAGATTTCGTGAGGAAAGATCAACTGTCATTAAATCTCATTTCAACAAAATTAGCAAAAACATCTTATTCATATGATCATTTTCATTTTTATTCATGATAATCAACTGATAACGGATTATCCCGAAATATCCCGCATAGGACTCTCTAGGAACTTTCCGTTTTACATAGGTTATCCTGAACGTATTATGGGTAATACTTTTTCAGGAACTTCCCATTTATTGGCATCATCAATTTATTACCGTTTTGAGTGACCAGACGGTATGCACCATTTGAATAGACCGTTTCTATTACAAACGGTCCTTCCCATTTGGGTTCAAATTTTCCTTTCTTCTTGGAAGTGAGAATCATAGGTCTTCGGACAGCAAGAACTAGATCTCCTTCTTTAAAACTTCGTCGTCGGACCTTTTTATCAAAAGTCCGAGAAATTCTGGCCTGATAAAACTCGATCTGTTGTTGAGCTTCCAAGCGCTTCTCATCTAACATCTCTAATTCCTCGAGACGTTTCTGATGATGTTCTTCCGTCGTCATTCCCGTTGCGAGGGCGATACGGAGAGAAGGAATCTGTATTTCCAATGGGAGAACAGCTTCACATCCATATGTTAAGGCGTATGGAGTCGTTCCGGTAGGTGTACGGACAGTTGTACGATAAGCCCATAAGGCTTCACCGAGTTTGTCGTCCCAATCTCGTTTATTGGTTTTCACCAATTTTGCCAGAATCTTGATGATGGTCTTATTAAAAGCTTCAGCCAATCCATTAGCCGTAGGGTTATAAGCCGTTGATGAAACGTCCTTAATCCCGAATTTACCGCAGAACTTGATGAATGCGTTGCTGACGAATTGGGGACCATTATCATGCACTATTCGCCTTGGAACACTATACCGATATATAATATGGTGTTTGATAAACTTAATAACATCACTCGTCTTTACTTCTCTAAGTGGAACTGCTTCTGCCCATTTCGAGAAGTAATCGGTGATTGCCAAAATGAAGCGGTCCCCTTTAACCGAGGGTGGGAAGATAGGACCTACGATATCCATTCCCCAAGTTTCGAATGGCCACGACGTTGCCGACGGGTGCAAATACTCAGGAGGTTGATGCATATAATTTGCATGTAACTGACATACTTCACATCGTCGTGCGTAGTCAACTGCATCCTTTACCATAGTTGGCCAATAATACCCGATTCTTCTAAGTCGATCACAAAGTTTAGGACCGGGATGATGCGCACCGCATATTCCGTTATGCGCTTCTTTGAGTGCTTGTTCTGCTTCTTTGCCGGATAGACAACGAAGTAAAAGACCGTCGTACGATCGTCGATACAACATTTGTGCCGTGGCGTTATAGTAAAATCTCGGTGCTCTTCGTCGAATTGATTCCCTTTCTCTTACATCTTCAGGTAATATACCATGTAGGACGTAGTCGATAATTGGGAAACGCCAATCTCGAACCTCAGGTTCAACTCCTGTTGAGTATACTTCTTTAACATCTGAGTCGTAGATTGGAACGATAAGCTGGTGAGTTCTCACTGTAATCAATTGCTCTGTTTTGGGAGGTTGAGCCAATGATACCGACAATGCCGCCAATGCGTCTGCATACGCGTTTTGAAGACGTGGAACGTACTCAATGAAAAATCCTTCAAATGAGTTTGCCATCTCAATAGCCACCTGATGGTATGGAATCAAGTCTGGACTTCTGACTTCATACTCTCCTCGAATTTGATTAACTACCAGTTGAGAATCCCCAAAAGCTTCAAGGTATTCGACCCCCAGCTCTTTGGCAAAATTGAGTCCAATTATTAATGCATTGTATTCGGCCACATTATTAGAACATGGTCCGGTCAACGAGTTTGCTCTAGGCAAAACATGCTTTTCCGGGGAAACTAAAACGACCCCCACTCCTGAGGAGATTTTAGAACATCCGGGTGCGCTTGCCACATTGGTTGCGCGAGAAGCCCCATCGAAGTACAACTGCCATACTTGTTGATGTGAGGTAGTATTAACTTCGTGAGTTTCATCTGGCAGATCGTCATACAATTCGACTATATCCTTTATGGGATTTTCCGCCAGAAGATCGCAAATAGCTCGTCCTTTAACCGATTTTTGTTGTTTAAAGTACAAGTCATATTGCGATAAAAGTAGAGCCCATCTAGCTAAACGCCAATTCATGGATGCTGGTTGGGTCATGAATACGCGGACAGGGTTTATGTTGGAAATAACATAAATCGTCTGCCCAACTAAATAGTGTCGCATTTTCTGGACGGCGAATACCAACGCAAGGCATTCCTTCTCGATCATTGGATAGCGAGATTCAGCTCCTACCAATGTGCGACTCAAGTAATATACTGCTTGTTCGTGACCGTTATCGTCGTCTTGTGCAAGTAATGCACTTAATGAATGGCTTGTCGCTTTAACATAAATCAGAAACGGTCTGCCCGATTTCGGTGCAACGAGAATAGGTGGGTTCGCTAGATATGCTTTAATATCCTCGAACGCCTTTTGACATGCTTCGTCCCAAATGAATGACACGCCTTTCTTTGCAAGTTTAGAGAATGGTTGACATTTTCCGGACAGATTTGATATAAATCGACGGATATATGCCAATCGACCCTGCAATCCTCTGAGTTCTTTAAGATTTCTCGGGGGTTGCAGCTCATTTATCGCCTTCACTTTGTCAGGATCAATATGAATACCTTTTGTGGTGACGACGAATCCGAGAAATTTACCGCTCGACATTCCTAGGAAGGATTTAGTCGGGTTCATCTTTAGCTGATGAGTTCTCATCAGATCAAACATCGTCTTCAGATCATTAATGTGGTCTTTTTTATCACGACTCTTAACGACCAAATCATCAACATAGCATTCAACGGTCTTCCGCAGATGTTCTTGAAAGATTTGCGTCATGGCTCGTTGGTACGTGGCGCCAGCATTTTTTAAACCAAAAGGCATAACCGTATAGCAAAAGACCCCCATGGGTGTTCTGAATGCTGTATGTTTTTTATCGTCTGGGTGCATCTTGATTTGATTATACCCTGAGAAACCATCCATAAATGACATTCTCTCGAATCCGCAAGTATTGTCAATAATGACGTCCGTAATTGGTAGTGGGAAGTCATCTTTAGGACAGGCGGCATTCAGATCTCTGAAATCAATACAGATTCTGATCTTTCCGGTCTTTTTAAGAACTGGAACAATGTTAGCTAGCCATTCAGGATGTTGTTCTTCTCTGATAAAACCTGAGTCGATCAACTTCTTGACTTCAGCTTCTATCGCCTCCATAATTTGCGGACGAAACCGTCTTTGTTGTTGTTTGACAGGTTTAACATCCGATTTTATATTGAGGGTGTGCATTGCTACGTTCGGATCGAGTCCCGGCATATCTTCGTAATTCCAAGCAAAAACGTCGATATACTCTTTAATGAGGGCGATTAATTCTTCTTTCTCGTCCTGTGGAAGGTCACCACTGATAAATATAGGTTTCGGATTAGTGTCGTCACCCATATTAATTTGGACCACTTTATCCTCAGTCGGAGGTTCTCTTTGTTCAAATCGGTCGCCATATTGGATATTCATGTAATGCGTCCATGGGTCTTCCCAAATAGGCAACTGATCATCTTCTTCAGTTGTAGAAGGATCAACTGTCGCCATGTTCGACATTAAGGCTTTGAATCTCTCTCCGATGCTCGTGTCGGAGTCCCACATTGAAGTATCGGATGAATGCCCGCTTCCATTTATCAATTGACTAATGATCTGTTGGCAATCTTCATCATCAGATGACGAATTATAACCCAGACCTCTATTATGAGTATAATAATTATCCGGTTTTCCTTTTGGTACATAAGTAGAACGGGGTGGAACCCTAACTCCTTGACCAAAATGAAGACCTTCACCAAGCGAGAGGTCATAGCCTTGCCTCTCCATGTAATCATTAGCTTGCCAACTATACCGAGAAAAATGCCACCCAGGCTTTTCATCATCTGAGTCGCTGTCCAAGAAAAGACTAGGGGCTGGGGATGGATTCCCTTTTCCAAAGATTATTTCTTTCTCACCCCCTGTCTTTGCAGGTAGGATCACCGTTGTCCCGGCTGAATTTTGCAGATATTTCGTTACCGTGCAGGACGAACGAATTGGCATGTGTAGATTAGGATTATCATACAATTCCTGCATTACATCATTAAGACAAGACGAATACTCTAAATCATTCTTTATTATTTCATCGGCAAGTTGCCAGTTACAACTTTCGTCCGACGACTCATCACCGTCAAGATCGATTACAAGAGGTTCAATGTCATTTAATACAAGACCTTCACTATAATCGAGCCCGGCTTCGGTATCAGCTTCATCTCCGCTGTCCGTGCCATGGGCCGATGGTTCAGTTTCGGACTCAGCACCATATAGAAGGGAGTCAGTAAAATAATTTTCTAACCCCTTGAATGGTTGTTTATCCGCGACCACCGTCTTGACTTCCTCATTAGTGTCGACATATTTTAAACACTGATGGAGGGTGGAGGGAACTATAAGATTACCGTGGATCCATGGACGACCCAACAGCAAGTTATAGGAAGTCTCTGCATCGATCACATAGCAAGTGACTTCAGACTTCAGATCTCCGAGTTGACACTTCACCCGGATTTTTCCTAACGGTCTTGATCCGCTAGTGTTGAATCCATAAATAACAGTTCCCGTTGAGGCTAACTTGCTGGCGGGAATTCCGAGGTGGTACATTAACCGAAGTGGCATGATGCTTACAGCGGAACCCGGATCAACTTGAATCCGGTTGACCATGCTCGAACCGATATACCCTGTGAAATATAACGGCCTATCATGCTTTGAATTCCGGACTTGCATATCTTCTTTTGTGAAAGCGATGCAAGGGAATTTGGTGGCTGCCAGATTACAATGTTGCACTGACGACTCTGGCTCTTCAGGAGTTGGTTTGATCTGAGTGAGGAATACTTCAGAATCAGCCAAGGCTTCTTGCAATGCTATCCTGGTTTCTTTCGAAAGGCGCAATAACTCGTACAGTGTGATCCTTGCTGGGATATTGGCTAACTGAGTCATTACGTCGAACCGGTATGGTGCATTTGAACTTTCCGGTTTGTCTCGTCCAATTGGTTTATTGAAACGAGACTGCTTCGGAATTTGAACTTCTTTGGGTTGAGGTTCCTTTTCTTTCTGTTTAACAACTCTCTGAGATCTCTCGGTTGCTACGGGTGGGGTCGTATCCACCCCCAGTTCTGCCAGAGTTTTACCATTAAGATTAGGAGCTTCAGGATACTGGTAATGGTATTCATTTCCACCCCTTGTCGCGAAGACTTCATGCTCTTCATCAGAAAGTGGTAGAGCTATTATTTCCTCGTCGTCTCTCTCCGGAATCGCCGAGGCTCCGTAACAGGACTTCTCCTTTCCTTTGCCCTTCGATTTCTTTGACTTGGATGTCGTCCACTGTTCATCTTCGAGCAGATCCGGATGAACCCAAAGGATTTCGCCGTTAGGGGCCGTATGTGATACTAACCCTTTTTGGCGCTGTCCATGAGGATCATCATTGATAGTTTGCATCTTTACCTCTAGCACTGATTCAGCTTGAAACCAGGATAAGGGAACTGATCCGAAGCTAATGGAGACCGCATTTGCGCCCACCTTCTTCTCCTTTGGCTTCGGGGTCACAATACCAACATCGATTAAGGTTTGTATTTTGTCTTTCAAGACATAACACGCCTTAGTGGGATGGTGGACCCTCCTGTGATATGCACAGCATTTTGGGTCATTAATCTTTGTTGCTTCTTCTTGGTTTGTGACCGGTGGAAGCTTAATCTTGTTATTCTCTAGCAAGTACTTGAAGATAACTGGAACTTCATCGTCTTTGAATGAGTATTCCTTTGGGAATCTAGGCTCAGAGGGTTTAAATTGCTTCTGAGGCTGTTGATTCTGATTCGGTGCCAGCTGGAATGATGACTGCTGCGGTTGTGGCGGCTGCTGTGACGTTTGATGCGCATCGACAGCGGGTCCCGACCCTCTTCCTCTGCCTCGAGGATTGAAGTTCTGCTTCTGATTTTGATTATTATTTGGTGGCTGACCTCTCTCCAAATTCCTCCTCTTGAGAAACCGTTCAGCTTGCTCACCTCTGACCTTCAACTCCTTCCAGGTCTTAGAGGGTACAACCCCCATTATCTCCAGCACATCCAAAGACAAGTTGTTGTGACATGTCTGTAGGATGAATTCTTCGGTGAGTGGATCTCTGCAGTTCACCGCCTTGTTCCGGAACCGTTTGACAAACACGTCGACCGACTCCCCATTCTTCTGCTTCTCGTCCAACAACGAGCCAATGGAGACTTCCGTGTCGTCGTCGAAAAAGTTGGTGAGAAACAGTTCTTCCATATCTCCCCAGCTGGTGATGCTCCCAGGTTTCAGGCGTCGGTACCAATCGAAGGCAGACCCGCGGAGGGTTCCTACGAATGACCGGACCATCAGGGCTTCATTTCCTGATATTGCGCCGAGATGTGATTTGAAATAGATCAAGTGCTGAGTTGGTGAACCCCTGCCATCAAAAGGAGTAAAGTTAATCAAGTTAAATTTCGGGGGATAAGGAATCAAATCCCACTCCCTCGGGTACGGGCATGGAATGCCCGTCTTCTTCACTTCCTGGGCAGTCATCAGAGCATTGACTTTGCTCTCAAGATCCTGCATCTTCTTATCTTCTTCCTCACTCTTCTTCAAGAGAATTTGAGTAGTTGACTTAACCGGACCGCTTCCAGAATTGTCTTTATCGGAAAGAGGATCATCGAATATAGTCTCGTCTTCTTTGTCATCGCCCTCAGCTATTTGTATAGGTTTGGCATTGCGTTTGCTGGATTCTGCCTTTTGGCTTGATTCCGGTTGACTTTGTTGAACCTGCAAATCTCGTACCTGCTGCATTGTCAACTCCATCTCCATTTTGATTTCAGCTCTGATCTCTTCGCGTTGTTTGGCCAACGCTTCTTGCAGAATTTGAGCTAACATGTCCGGCGTGATGGCGAATGATTCTCTCGCTCGCCCCACACTGGATACGGTATCGTCTGAAGCGACCGCAGAACAAGTATCTGACAATTCATCTTCCGATGACAAACCTTCGTGCATCCTCTTGTAGTTCGGGCGTCGGTTGGCTTTTCGTCGTAACCGTTCCATTCTTTTAGAAAGACCCTGCTCAACTCTTCTTTCTGAAGAGAAATCAGGGTCTGGGTTGACTAGATGTTGTTTGCCTCTGCCGGTCATATTAATGGTGACCTTGGGGTACTCATCTCGTCGCACTATAGGTTTCTTCTTGTGGAAGTGTCTCATTTTGGGTTTTGGTGTTTCCGCAGACAATCTTTGAAATACGGAAACACGTTTCGCCCCAGCTTCTGAGCAATTGCATTCTGTCAAAACTGCTTTGATGAGTCTCTCGCATGCGCAATGCGATTCATCTTCTCGGACAATCCTTTTTCTCGAATTATTCTTTTGATAGTATAGCTCATCACTGTCGTGATTTGAGCAACCTACCTTTGGTTTGGAAACCTTGTTTACATGCACAGAACGATTATTTGTCGTTTCTGAGCGATCCAAGGTCAAATTTTTAAATACACCCCCTTGTGGGAGTGGAGTATTCACAGGTCCTAGACGATCATGAACCGATAATCTTTTGTCTTGGACTGGAGTAATTCTGACAGGAGGGTGTTTACGACCCCCTGCATAAGAAACCACCAAGGGTTTGTTTACTGTGCTCGGAATTTCTTTCATTGGGGCTTTGCCTCGATCGTCAGCCAAAGGACCGAGGCGATCCGCCATAGTAATCTTGAATTTGGATAAATCTGGGCTAACCCAGGGTTTCGTTGGTGATGAAGCAGACGCTGTTGTAACAGAAGGACTAGGAATAGGTGTCGATGTAGCTGTAGCCTTGCGACGAGCATCATGACCAGTTGAAGTGCCGCGACAATCCAAACCGTCGCGGTTGAATGAGTTGCCGCGGCAGTTTGTGCTGCCGCGGTTGAATGAATTGCCGCGGCGGTTTGTGCTGCCGCGGTTGAAGACTGCATCGTCTTGTGATTTTTGGGTACTTTCGGTTTTGGGGACCCAAATCTTACAGCTTTTTGGTGTTCTTTCACACACCATTTCCTTCTTGTTCTTCTGATCTTGTTGACGAAGTGCACGGGCACGAGCGGCTTTTACTTTACGCCGTTGAATCCGTTCTTTCAGGGTTGAACGAGCCCTTTTGACTAGGGTCCATTCTTCCTTTGTAAGTTTTGCAGAAACATGGTCGTCTTGCCTTTGAGATAATTAAACCACCTTTCGATTCCTTGACTTTAGGTCCGTATAGTAGTGGACCCCGTCAGTCTGTTGCATGGCTTTAGCCAGTTGTCGAGCACGTCGTTGGCGCTGTCTTTGACGAGCTCTCTTCGTCAACACCGGAGAACTATCCATCAATGACTCCTTAATGGGAGCGGAGTCTTTTGGAGCAGAGATGTCACGGGTAACTTCATCAAGAGCAACAGGGTAAGAATCTTCATCCGCGACCTTTGTAGAGACCGTGGACTTGCAAATTTTCTTAGGAGAAGAAATCTTCCTGCACCTGCGGGATGAGGAGGATTTTGAGGATGAGGATGACAAGTATTCCTCGAATTTGGCTTGATCGAATTCATATTCGATCTCTTCAGTGACGATAATCTTTATCGGCTGCGACACGGCGGCTTCGGCAGCGAGGCCGCTGGCTCCCACTGTGGTCGCCAGTTTGTTTCCGACAAAAGTTGATTCCATTGCCATTTCTACTAATCTTCTTTTGATTACAAAGAAATTACAACGAAAATATGGAAAATTACAACTCTTGAAGAAAATAACACAGAAATTGTTTATCAACTCCTGTTTTGTGGGACTTTGCCTGTGTCGGGAGTGCTTTGGCTCGTGGACCACCGATTCGAAGATCGTAAGGTTGTTTTGATATCCTTCCTTCGTTTATCGAAGTATGGATTTGAAGCGAGTATCTTATCGATGTAAGATATTCACTCTTCCAAAGATCAAGTCTGAGCAAGATCTCTAGGAATCACCGAATGATGCTTATCAAAGGGTGAAAATTCTCTCTTTCTTCCTCAAAATCTCCAAAAGCTCAAGTCTCTTTTGTTCCGATCTGCTCTCCGTCCTTTATTTCGTGCATAGGGGAGTATTTATAGGGATAGAAGTGCACTACAGCGAACATGGGGCAAAATAACTGCTCAAGTAATTATCCTTTGGCCGCTGCAGTCTACACTGCCGCGGCTATTGGCGCGGCAGTATAGGCTGCCGCGGCCAAAGAGGCAGTTGCCAGCACGTTCCATTGTGCTTGAAACTGTTCTCCCACGACCTTTAACTACCCTTTACGTGGTTTTAACTGTTTGTCCACGTCAGCACACGTTCTATTTCTGATATGTCGCCACGTGGACTTCAGAAACTATCACCCAACTGCCTCGTAACCGTCACAACACTCCTCTAAAATAGCCGCGGCACCCTAGGTTGTAGCGCCCACGCCGCGACACTGTATGCTGTCGCGCCTTAGCCGCGGCGCTATGGGTTGCCGCGCCTTAGCCGCGGCATTCTATCTTGTCGCGCCTTAGCCGCGACATTCCATCTTGCCGCGCCAACATGTGTTGTTTGATGATGTGTAAGTTGTTCTTCCACGTTGTTCTGATTGGTATTTGGATGTCTGTAAGTATTTTTTGATGCCTACAACATATGCCAAAATTATAGAAAAGTATCAAATGCCATATTTATCACTTTATAACGGCTAGTTTAACAGCTAGTTTCACATTCTCAAATCTTATAAAATCCTTCTATCCTCAACTATCCATGAACACAAAATTTTCACAATTGAAAAACATGAGTAAGAGTGTTAGAGACCATGGTGACTCGTCAAGTTCATCAAATCAAAAGATATGTATTTTGGTTAAAAAAAACTATAAATTCTATTAATATTTTCACAATGACCAGAGTCTAGTTTTTCTTTTGTAATCAGCGTGCTCGAAAAATATCGCAAAAACCAATATATGAAGAATTTTATTCATATACAAATGAAGATCGAGAGCGTGATGAGATGTAGGATATAATGGAAGAAGCAGAAATAATGCTAAGAGCCAATCCTTTGAAAGTTAGAGACCAAAACGGATGGTGGAAGTGTCTCTATTGCAATGATATCCCCTACACAAATTGGAATATGAATGATCTATTAACTTACGTGCACGATATTGGTAACAATGGGTCTGTGCCAACACAGGTAAAGAGGGGATTGGCCAGCATCATGGATTAGAAATTTATTTACTTTGATTAGATCGAAATCAATGATCTAAATAAATCATGTATCACTTTGGCAATTTCATGTCGTAATTTGATATTTTCATATAGAAATTTGGCTCAGCTATTAGTCTTTTATCAAAATTGATTACCTCAATTGAAACGTACAAGTTCACATAGATTGTGTTCTAATAACGTAATAAAAAACGCCTTATCTTATTATGAACATTGTAAATTAGTTTGCAATCTTATTTAGTTGGCCATCATCATTGCCAAAAGCTTAAATTGAGCTCCAAACAGAACCAAAACAGTTTGAAAATTAGCAATCAACTTTTTTGACAACTATCAATTTGTTCTATTAGTTTAAGATTTGAAGGACCTAAATCCATAAATTTTTCATGCATGGAAAAACAAGAAACAAAATTTAGCATTCTTTTTATGCATGAAGATGTGAGATTATTGCAAGAACTGATGCATGGAGACGTGAGATTTCAGCATTCTATTTAATTCGAAATAATTCACAGAAATTAAAGAAATTGAGCACCATAAACAGTTCATTAAAAAAAATTGAGTAAATGTTCAAGCCTGAGCACTATTGAACAAATTGAAGAAATTAAAAAAAATGGCCAAATTTCAACTCACAAATCTGCAGAAATTAAATTGGGTTTAGGGTTTTTTTACCTCAAATCAGCACAGAACCGAATACTCGGGAAATCCGAAGAGGAATCAATCGACAAAAACCTTTCTTTAACCAAAGAACCAAATAATCAAGAACCCCCAAATCAACCGCACATACAGCACCAAGATTGAAGAAAACCGATGAAGCTCGAGCTCGAGCAAGCGGTAATGGTGAAAATATCTGAGCACGAGATGAGGAGGAAGACTAATAAGACACGAAAGAGTTGTTAGTCGCTGATTTTGGAGGCACGAACTAGAGGGAAGTAAACCTTAGGTTTTCCGCCATCAATCGACCACGATTGAAGTTTTCGGTTAGGAAAATGGGTACGGGTAGGGCACCGATTCTTTAACTAGAGAACCGAATACTCAACAACCCCCAAATCAACCACACCTCTAACATCCAAGATTGAAGAAGACCGATGATGCTCGAGCTCGAGCAAATGGTAATGGCGAAAATATCTAAGCACGAGATGAGGAGGAAGACTAATAAGACACGAAGAGTTGTTCGTCGCTGGATTTGGAGGCGCAAACAAGAGGGAA
>BQKN01065110.1:16171-32261 GCA_022839385.1 Asparagus kiusianus
TCAACCGCACCTCAAACATCCAAGATTGAAGAAGACCGGTGATGCTCAAGCTCGAGCAAGCGGTAATGGCGAAAAGACCTAAGCATGAGATCAGGAGGAAGCGGTAAAAGGCACGAAGGAGTTGTTTGTCGCTGGATTTAGGGGCGGGAATGAGAAGGAAGAAACCCTACATTTTTTGCCCTCATTTCACCGTGAGAAAATTTTTCGGTTGGGAAAATGGGTACGAGGAGGGGATAAATTGTTTTGAAAAGAAAGGTGTCAGATTTCGGGTTGATTTCAGACTGTTTTGAGAGAAATTTGATTTTCATAAACTGGGGTACTTTTTGTTCTTTAGAGAAAATTTTCTGTAAATTTTTTTGGACCAAATACATTTTATAGAAATCTATAGAAAATTTTTATTTGCAGAAATGCCATTGTTAGATCTTTTCTATAAACTTTTCTATAAAAAAATAGTCAACCAAACACCCCCCTTATATTACCATGAAATATAAGGAGATCTCTCTGTAACACATAAATGTCGTGTGATGCTCACATAATAGTCACAGAAATATAATTTAGTTTTGGGATCAGAGCTAAAAATGCTCACAAAGAAATAAATGGCTAAAACATATACAATATAAAAGATGTATCTGCAATTTATTTTGTATTAAAACTAGAATGAATATAATTAGCCGGAATCGTAAATTTATTCATATTAGGAATGAATCATTTTGGTCTAAAAGAACTTGGATGGTTACCCTACGAGAAAATGATCTCCCCATCCTAGAGGTGTGCCAAGCCATTCAACTTAATTAGTTAAGAGTAATCACTTTATACTAAGCTTAACGAAACCGCATGCTCTTATCCTCACAAGCTTCTTCTCTTTGCTTGTAATAATTTATGCCAACTTGTTGATGACCAAATTAAGGCCATCGTCGAGCCATACATGTTCAATTGCAACTGTGTAAATATTGTATGAGCAAGATGGATGTTGTTGTACGTACATTGTGTGCGTGTGTGTGTGTGACACATGCATACGTATGCTTTGAGTTTGATAATGTAATATGAGATAGTTTGTGGGTAGGTTGCCCTACCCTAACCCATGTCGACTTGTCCATCCATGGTTAATGTGCGCTGTGTCTCATGTTCTACCCAACATCATCCCCTTTTAGATGGGGACATTGTTAGTATTGACCCAAACAGAGGGAGACAGGCTTTGGATGCATGAACTCATGAACAATACGATTTGTTTGTTTGTTTGTTTTCAGTGCATGATTGCATGTTGGATTAAGTCCATATCCCCAAGTTTTCTATCGCGTATATATCCATAGCTTGGACAAGGCCATTATTCAACTTTGAATTTAACTGCAGCCTGTCATAGATATTCATATTGCCTCCTTTTACTGTGCCTTTTATTTTGCAGTGGTTATTGACTCGTCTTTACTTAGGGGCTGTTTGTCTTGCTGTCAGTTTTGGCAGCTTTCTTGTCAAAACGTCCTTTTTGAAAGCTGTCAAAACTGACAGCAAACTGTCAGTTTTGGCAGGAAATCAGGGGCAAAAGAAACCAACCAAACAGCCCCTTAATGTTTTACTACTACTTAAACTGTTTTCTTTTGTTATCTTTTGTTATTAGAAAGAATTGTTTCCGTTAGTTTAAAATTAGAAACTAGCTAGGTATCATCCTTCTTACTTTGAATATAATTCTAAGTTTGGGTTTCTTTAAGTACGTACTTTTTTCCGATCAAATATTTGATACACATATAAAAATTGAGTCAAAAACACTTGGACATATATACAAAGAGCAGATGCGCGTATAAAAGGGTGGTGCAAGTGACGTCACCTCTTATCTGACTTAATTACATAGGTTAATTCATAGCTTAATTACATAGGTTAACTCATGACTTAATTACAAAAGTAACACCGTTTTAACTCAATGAGTGACCCATTAATCCTTGAATAGCCCAAGCCTATATAAATGGATTCGGATCATCTCCACTATCAAAAAAGTAACGAAAGGACCATTAGTTATCTAGTAGATGGTTATAATTTTTTCCTTGAGTACAAATTATGACTAAATGCATTCCACGTGGTACGGGGAATGTTAAATTTAGAGTGTTCTTAATTTCTTAGCTCCGCCCTTCCATATATATATATGGATATATATATATATATATATATATACACCCTATTGTTTAATAAATTTGCAAATGACAAGTGTGATAAATATTGAGCATGACAAGTGTGGTATACATTGCACATTAATAAAAGGGATAACTCATTAGCCTCAACGACACCATTGTTTCCAGAAGTATCATAACTAACTCTCAGGGGTAACAAGCTGTGCTACCATTTGACAACGTGTGAACTTTAGAGAGAAGGGGATAATGATGAGAAACCAACAACATCAATAGAAAATAGAGATGAATTTTTTTTTTTTTTTCATGTTTAATAATGGACTTTCGGTTCTAGCCCGTCTCACTCTACCAAAAGAACGCAAGGGCACGAGCATCGTGCGCTCCGCCACCACAATCCACGATTCCCTTTCTGGTCCTACGTGGACTTATCGCTTTCTGCCACGTTATACGTCAACATGGGCCCCATAGTTATTGGCCGGTGACTGTTGAGGAGGAAGAAGGAACGAAAAAATTGCCTACCTCTCTTCTACTCCACGCGATTTTAACGTGAGACAATGCCTCTCGCCAAGAACCTGATCCGGCTCATATTCGATTCAACTTGAAGCTAATCCAGAATCATATCATAGAATTCAATTAAACCCAATAGAAACTTCACACGTTATGCCTTTTTTAGGATTGCCATCTCTTCTTGATTACCTCGACTTCTTTTTATTAAAAAAAAATTTAACATTCTAGATGATGTCAATGAATTTAATGTGGAGAAACGGTTGAAATGCAAGATGAATAGTGGCATATGATTCTTAGCAGACTCCACAGTAATAGGAGTTCTGGATGTTTAATCATTCCCATAATTATGAACATTTAAGGTGTTGTTTTATCTACTGCACCTTTGCTGGCTGTGGCTGCACTTTTATACAAATGGAATGTTCTGCACCAATATCAACATTTCGTTTCAATGCAATTCATCAACACAGTTCTGACTGCAGTTGCAAAAATATATATTCATTTTGCAGCTAATGGCATACATAGATCTAAATGTGAGTCAGAACAGCCATTTTGAGCCTTAAACGAGCATAAATTCCCACTCCAAATAGTTAACTCCAACTCCAATTGCACGAAACTGACACACGCACTGCTACTACAGTAACCCTGATGCAATTGATACGCGCTCAACATACAAACGCGGCTGCACAGGGCAAGAAAGTGAAATTGGGGAGCCACATCGTCGACTTCTGGGAGCCCGTCGTCGACTCCGGCGAGGGGAGCCCCGTGACGGCCGAGCTCGAAGAGCTTCTCCTCTCTTCCCCGCTCAAAGCTAGGTTTTGTGCCGACTCCGACGACAGAGGAGCAGGCAGACGAGGCATCTCCTTCGCCGATGTTTGCGCCTTATGATTCATCGCCAGCCAGGATTATTTTTTCGCCCAGGGCAAAAAAAAAAAAAAACCTGGCTGAGCCACTGACCGGAGCGAAACAAATAATTGTCACCCCAACCAAAAGCAACCCAAACTTGCAAGTAAACCACAACCTCTTCGCACTCCACCTCTTATCATTTAACCCCCCCACCACCACCCAATTGATCACCACTAACCCAAGGATAAGATCAAGAACAAGTTACACCCCCCTCCCTCTCTCTCTCCCCCACCCCGCGCGTCTTAAAACCCCACATCACTATCCCCCCCACCGATATTTACCCCTTACGTCACAAGCCCGTTTCCCTTCACAATTATCCCCCTCTCTTCTCACAATCTTTGCACTCCCTTCACGTGTATTTATATCCAAAGCCAACCCCACCACCTCAACCCGGCTACCCCCTATATATACACCCCCTCCTCGCACACAAGCTTCTATTCTATCGCCCATCCTCAAAATTTCAATTATCTATCCCCACCCCCCCAAGAGTTTGTTGAACCTTTTCTATGGAATCATCAGACCGCTGGGTCAAAGGCCAGCTCATCGGAAAAGGCTCCTTCGGCTCCGTCAACCTCGCCTACGACAAACTCAGCCGCCAAGTTTTCGCCGTCAAGTCCGTCCCCTTAAAGTCTCCCGCGGTCGCTTCTCTGGAGAACGAGATCGAGATCCTCCGCTCCCTCAACTCGGGTTACGTAGTCTCCTACCTCGGCGACTCCACGACCAGGGAGAGCCGCAACCTCCACATAGAGCACGTGCCCGGGGGCACGCTCGCTGACGCGGCAGGGGGCCTCGGCGAGCGCGAGGTCCGGGCTCTCACCCGGTGCGTCGTCAACGGGCTCCTCTATCTCCACTCCGTCGCCGGGGTCGTGCACTCCGACGTGAAAGGCCGGAACGTGCTCCTGGGCCCCGGGCCGGGCCAGGCGAAGCTCGCTGATTTCGGCTCGGCCCGGAGGACCTCCGACTGCAAGCCGGCGATCGGCGGCACGCCGCTCTGGATGGCGCCGGAGGTGATAAGAGGATCGCCGGCGACGGCGGAGTCGGACGTTTGGTCGCTGGGGTGCACCGTGATCGAGGCGGTCACCGGAGGGAACCCGTGGGGCAACGGCCACCACGAGGCCGAGCTGTTGGAGATTGGGTTTGGCGGGAAGGTGCCAGAGTTTCCCGCCAAATTGTCGAGATTGGGTCAGGATTTTCTCGACAAGTGCCTGAGGAGGAGGCCGGAGGAGCGGTGGACGGCGGAGGAGCTGCTCCGGCACCCGTTTCTTGAGGCGGAGGCTGCGCCGGAGCTTTCGCCGAGGTGTGTTCTTGATTGGGTCAGCTCAGAATTTGAGGACGACGACGAGGAGGAGGTTGACGATGATTTGATGAGACTGGGGATGGAGAGGATAAGGGGGTTGGCTGGGGACAGTGAAGGGACAGTGAATTGGGACAGTGAAGGGTGGGAATTGGTGAGAGCAAGAACAGAGGAAGAAGCAAGTGGAAATGAACCGGCCAATGAAACCGGAGGAAGCTCTGATTTCGATCCCGGCTGCGGCCGCAGTCATTTTCGCTGCTGCGATCGGAATCAGCAAGTGGGGCGAGTGAGGAGACAGAACTGTTTGAATTGGAGCCTGGTTTTGTTTCGCTTGATCTTGCTTAGAGCAGTAGTGAACGCAAATCCAATATTTTTTACTTTGGCTTTGCAGTTGTATACATTTGGTGACTTAAGATTTTTTTATTTTGTAGATTATTGAAGATTTTTCGAGTTTTTTTGTTCCCATGGTAGTTTCGTGGCTGTTTTGTGTACAGTTTTGGCCCTGGAACAATGGAGTGGATGTCGGTTTATTAACTATCTAACGTCCATAAAATGCTCCATGAAATTGTGAAGGAACAAAACTAGCATCTCGCCCCCTTCCAATGAACAGCTTAATTCTTTCAGGGAAATATGTTTATTTTCTGGTAGCAATAATGATCGGCACAGCGAGCCTTCGACAACAATTCGTTGATAGAACCCGCATGTCAAGCTCAGAAAAAGTATCAGATGGTCTCCGGTCCCCGCATTTAATATTGCATTAAAATAATATTAATCCTAGATCATTGAACTTTGGGTTTCATGTATGCATAACGTCCCCATCGGGTACTTTCCCGCTCATAGTTAGTTTTTTTTTTTTTTTTGTAAATAGCAAAATCCAATATTAAACTCTCTTTTTTGGCATCATGTTTTCGTGCCACTAGTTCTGTTCAGTTTGAAACTGGTAGAACTGGTAGAGGGTATTTCTAATTATTTTGAAGTGCAACTTCAAGGGATAACGATCACCTGCTTCGAGATCAAGGATGCTATCATTCTAGAAAGACTCAAACCGAACCACCGTCTTTCTGGTTCGGACCTTTTGGATTCCTCAACAGGAAGTTTCCACTGAAAATCAACTTCTAGATGTTCATAAGGCGCACGTCTCTGCAACGTCAAGTGTTGGTCTGATCATGAAGACTCCTGATCCCTGGGGAGTACAGTAGTAACTTGTGGAAATATGATAATTAATTACTACACGATGGAAATCTTGATTGGACGCATGGTTGTTTTCTGACCGCTTTGAGAAGCACAATCCAGGCTTTTGGATTAAGACTTCTGGATAAAGTTTCCAGTGAATAATACCTCCAGCCCTGGGGTCAGAATTGGTCTATTATGTGGACCGCGGCTTTTTTGATAAATGATGAATAATGATGCGGCAATAAAATTCACAAAGTAAATACATTATTCACGAAAACCTTGCAGTGCACGTAATTGCTAGGCTATGCACATTGAAATATGGAGATATAATCAAATTATTTGATGGAGATTCAAATTACTTAAATATTGACTTGGACTCATTCCTTGGCTGTAGAACCATCATCCAGCTCATCTTAGTACTCTCTTAGCTGACGTACCAAAGTTAATAGGATCAACGCTAGTTAGGCAGTTTAGTGACATCCTTTAATATATTGGGGAACAATGGAATAGACTAAACTATAGATCTGGATAAAATGAACTTACACGTCATTTTACATGGTGTACAAGATTGTGACGGTTGATGATCAAAATCGCTGTAAAAGCCCACCCCTTTACAACTGCAGATAAATTAGAGACCGTTATATGAAGCATATGAAACCTGTCTTCTGCGAGATCATGCAACGTGCCTTCAAACTTCACTATCGAGCTTCTGTTACCTGATAAGCTTTCACGGTCTACTTTCATTTTAATGCAACACAATTCTGACCAAAACATACGTCATACTTGATCTTCAGCCAGCACTTCATCTTCCATTGCAGAAATCAAGGAAGCAGATTGGATTTTTCCAGCATGCTCTAACCGCATCAAAATAACTCCCCTGAAAAACAAATAAGGAAACTGTCATGACTCCTGAGCATAGACAAACTAAAAGGATGATATGAGAAAAGAAATGCTAATAAGAAACAACCCAATCTGAAAATTCTAAATATTAAAGTTGTTTCTACCCACAATCTCCGGAGTAAATTTGATTACAACAAACTGTGAGCGGCTAAACACAGAGGGATAGCTGCATTCTTACATGTTCGGTTGATTAACTTAGACAAGCTATTGAGGAACCAACATTGATATTTGTTATGTATATATAATGAGTAAGAGTTACTCCTACTAAGTAATTAAGATCAAAAAGCAAACAAGTCGAACAATACTAATGAATATATCTTTATAAAAATTAAATAATTGCTTTAAGTGTGACATGAGCATATTATCCCAACAAACACTAAGATATCTTTATCTCTACAATATACACATGAGATCTGATCTTTAGCCAGTATAATTTTCTTGATTAACTGTCTATTGCATTTCTAGTAAAATCAAATATGTAGGGCTGTCGTTGCATAGATGGTTTCCGAGTTCAAGGAACAATTACAGGGATAATGAAGACAGCCACTATTTGTATTAAGCTAAGCATTTTCTGCTACATAAACTATTGCGAACATTTCAATCTTAACTAATATATAGACATCTTTGAGTACCAAAAAATTATGTATTTAGGAATTAGGATACTTAATTTCCTTCCTTTCTAAAATATGAGGGCGAAAAAAGAATGAATTATTGTTGAAAACAACACAATTCAAAATTCAGTATTGATTATGGGCAGGCATAAAAAATATAAGTCATCTGTAGGCTTCCGTACCTTGCCACCCGAGATTGAATAGATATATCTTGAACCTTTATTCTGTTTATGGTTCCACTTTGGCTAACTAAGACTAATTGTTCATCGCTTTCACCATCATCTGCATTAACAGTGAGATACGACTAACCTGTCTTAGCTACACAAAAACTGACTCATACCTTTATTCTGTTTACTCTGTTTATTGTATCAACTGAACAACATAAATTGATTAGTTAAACACAACGTACCTGCTAGTGAAAACCCAACCACAAAAACTGCAGCTAGTCGACCATCTGCTGGAATCTACGATCAACAAAGATGAACACACAAAAAGTATGCCCATTATTTTTGTATATATGAATGTGTAAATGCAACCCACAAAACCAGTTAACATAACAATGTTATAAGCAAAAAAAATTCACCTTGTAACCTCTCAAGCCCACTCTGTTAAAATTTGATTCACGGAAGCTACTCACAGGCACACGCTTACCACGACCACTTTCTGACACGAATAACAGCCATGGAGGTCCAACATCCCTACTCCTGAAACAATTTTTACATAGAACTACATCATGGTTGCTATCAGGCACAACAACATTGTTGTCATCATTATCATAATAGTCATAAAAAATAATTGTTTCATGCACTCATTAAATGTAAACAGAAAAATAAATCTTCCTTTTTTGTCGTACACACAAGCAGCCACAATATCTTGATGGAAGAGAGTTGTTGGGTGGGTTTTTTCTTTTTTTGGGTGGGGGCTCCTTTGGGTGGGGGGTGGGGGGGTGTCTTTTTGTGTTGGGGTGTAACTAATGAAATAATAAACGAAGTTACTACGCAAAAGTATGAAAAATAAAAGGGTACAAAACTTACTGGTTTACAGAGTCTTTGTTTAATTGTTTCCGATCTTTATGGATAGCAGCAGGTATTATGTCCATCGCTGCCATTTTGTCCCCTTCCTTCAATCTCATGGAAATAAGACCCCTTGTATTTCTCCCATATGCCCGAAGCTGGATAAATACAGGGAAAATTAAAATACCAGCATAAGAAGAAGAATACTTGATTTGTGAAGAAAGAAAAGCCTCAATGAGACATAAATTACATTATAAAACTATTCCAGTCATCCATAATCAAACAACATAAACTTTAATACAAAAGAAAAAACACTTCATGTAGCATGCACCAATGCATAAAATATCTGCCAATATATAAGGTTCCGCAACAACAGGCACCGATATTTACAAATTTATAGCGTTCTCCAATTTTTTGAAATTTTTCCTATATATCGGGCAATATCGGCAATATCAGCTGATATTTCAGTGTGAAAGTATCTACCGGTTATGGATTTTTCCAGGTTTGTGTTTGGTTTGGGTTTGGAGTTGGGTTTGGTTTTGGGTTCCCAACCTGACCGGAATAGCAAATAAAACCCTCCCTTTCCTTTAGGAACCACAAATGATCTCAAAGAAAAAACCAGCAACAACCCTAACCAGGTGCCCTCCCTCCCTCAACCTTCCCTTTCCTTCGGAGATCACAAACAATCTCAAAGAACCCTAACAAGCAACGCAAATTCAGTGCCCTCCTCCTGATATTTTTTTACATATCCCTGATATATCCACGATTTCCACAACCTGAAATCGATTTTTGGCCGTCCGATAATTATCTGATATCTAATATTTAAAAGAATTGCATGAACAGTGTTATCAAGTTCCTTAACAAACAGTAAACCCGTAATTTTCCTTAAAACCGGCTTTTATCTATCTTTAGACACACATTAAACTACAGCCATTATACCCATATATTAGAGTAAGAACTCAAGAAGAGAAAAATCTCAAAGCAGAAAGAAAAGGTCAAAGAAGAAAGTTTAAGGTTGATTCTACAGGATGATTTTATATTATCGTAAATTAACATTTTCTTGCCTTTCAAAAAAATGTTAATGTCTCATCTTAATCATGTAACAAGATGTTAATGAAGAAAGCATGCATAACATAGTTCACTCTAAGATCTTCCAGAATCACTTTTTAATTATGTTTTAAGAACATCGAAAGGCAAAATAAATATGAAATAAATCAGGTCTATTTCGCATGCAACATATTCAAAGATCCACTATCAACAACACACAAAACAAGTTGTTAATGTATTTAGCATGATATGATGCAAATTTATACTCATCCAAGTCATCTTGTTCGTAAACCACTTCACTAAATTCTGACTTCTTAGTAATATCATTTTCCATTATTATTTCTGACCAATTAAGCTCATGAAAACAAAAACAAAAACAAAAAAAAGGTGTAGTGTGTGGAAAGTTATGTGCATAATAGATCAACCTAGCTTGGCAACAGATTATTGAACATTATATCATACCGCATTAAACTCCACCAGTGTTGTTTGTCAGCACTGCCTGTCCCAAGCCAGGATAAACGAGGAGGGTTATCTTAGATAGCCGACAGCTAGCGTAAAACATAGTCGGATCCACATACAAAATAAATCATATTATATACTCGTTGGGGCGTCCCCACCACGACGCGTTGCATCGATCCCACCCCGATGCAATGATAAGTAAGCAATGGTAGTTTGCTAAGGCGTCCCCCAGAAGCGAAGCATTATATCGATGTCACCCGGGTGTAATGACAAGTAAACAAGGGTGTTCTAAGAATCTACAATTCTCTAATATGGTACCTAATAGTATTAGGCATTAACTAGAATGGTCTAAGAATGAAAATGGTAGGAGACTTTTACAAGAAAATAGATTTAGATTAGCTACCTAGAATATAGATACACTTACCGAAAAAATAATAAAATTAGTGGATGTCGTGATTAGAAGAAAGATAAATATAATTTGTCTACAAGAAACTAAATAGATAGATAAAAAATCTAGCGAAATTGAAAAGACCGGATATAAACTTTGGTACACGGGAAAAGAGAAGAATAGGAATGGAGTGAGAGTTTTTGAAGATAATATAATAAAAGAAAGTGTTGTGGATGTAAGAAGAGTTGAAGATAGAATAATACTAATAAAAGTTATCTTAGGTATAGAGATTATTAATATTATTAGTACTTATGCAGTAACGCGCACCACAAATAGGCTTGCCCGAGAGTACTAAAAGAGAATTTTGGGATAGATTAGATGAATTAGTACAATGAATCTCATTTAAAGAGAAATTACTTATAAGAGGGAATTTTAATGGGCGTGTTAGTAAGGATAATAACGGATATGAGAAGATATATGGAGGTTTCGGATATGGAGATAAGAACGATATGGGTAAATCAATTCTAGAGTTTGCAATATCGTATGATTTGATAATAGCAAATATACTTTTTAGAAAAAAGGGATGAACACTTAATAACCTTTAAAAGTGGTTTTAATAATAGTCAAATAGAATTTTTTTCTTAATAGAATGGCGGATAGGTTAATATGCAAGGATTGTAAAATTATACCAGGAGAGAGTTTAAGTACACAACATAGATTGATGGTCTTAGACATATCTATTAAAAAGTGGAGTAGAAAAACTAACGTGAACAAAGACTAAGAACTAAATGGTGGAATTTAAAAGGAGAAAATTTAATACATTTTAAAGATAAGATAATAAAAAAGATATATGGAACATAGATAATGATACTAATATTATGTTGAACAGCATGTTTTCTTGTATTTAGAAAGTGGCTAAAGATATACTAGGAGTATATAAAGGTTATAGATTAGACGGTAAGGAGAGTTAGTGGTGGAATTAGAGTGTGCAAAAGATTATTAGAGAGAAGAAAACTTTATATAAAGAGTGGCAAAAGTGTAGGAGTAGGAAAAACTTAGAAAAATATAAACTAGTAATGAAGGAAGCAAAAAGAGCGGTTAGTGAAAATAAATACAAAGCTTATGAAAATTTTTATAAGAAGTTAGAATCTAAAGAGGGCAATATATATATATATAAGTTTGCTAAGATTAGAGAAATGAAGAGTAGAGATTTGGGTAATATTAGGTGTATTAAAAATGAGGATCAAAGAGTTCTAGTGACCAACAGGAAAATAGGTGGAGGAATTACTTTTATTAATTGTTTAATGTTAATCAAACAAGTGAGCAACATAGAGATTTTGACCATATAGTGAATGATAAGAACCATATATATTGTCATAAAATTAGGATTAGTAAGGTTAAAAATGCTCTAAAAAATGAAAAGTGAACGAGCCGTAGGACCGGACGATATCTCTATCGAAGTTTGGAAATATCTTGGAGATATAAGCTTAGGATGGTTAACTAAACTATTTAATAAGATTATCGAGACAAAAAAAATGTCGTATGAGTGGAGGATTAGTATTTTGATACCAATATAAAAGAATAAAGGGAAAATATAAAGTTGTTCAAATTATCGAGGTATAAAACTCATGAGTCATACTATAAAACTTTGGGAGAAGGTAATTGAGAAAAGACTAAGAAAAGAGACATGTATATCTGAAAATCAATTTGATTATATACGTGGGAGGTCAACTATGGAACCTATGCATATGTTGAGACGGTTGATAGCGAGATATAGAAAGAAGAGAAAGTTATGGTTTTCATCGATCTAGAAAAAACTTATGATAGAATATCAAGAGAGTTAATGTGGTGGTTGTTAGAAAAGAAATATGCATCTAGTATATATATTGATGTGATTAAAGATATGTATGATAGAGTAACAACTAGAATAAGAACTAATGAATGAGAGACTAAACCATTTCCTATTACCATAAGTTTACATCAAAGGTCAGCTTTAAGTCCCTATCTTTTTGCATTAGTTATGTACCAACTTACTAAGCACATTCAGAATGAAATATGGTGTATGTTATTTACTGATGATATAGTATTAGTTGATGAAACTAGAAGAGACGTTATTGCTAAAGTAGAAAGATTGAGACAAGCTCTTAAGTCTAAAGGTTTCAGAATTAGTAGAACAAAAATAAAATATATGGAATATATTTTTAGTAAAAGTAGGAAAGAAAGAGAGCCTATGGTACATATTGATCGTCAAGAAATACCTAAAACTAATCATTTTCGCTATTTAGGATCTATCATTAAGCATGATGGTGAGATAGAGGATAATATTGTGCATCGAATCACATCGGGATGGTTGAAATGAAGGAGTACTTCGGGAGTCTTATGTAATCGTAGAATATAAATGAAACTAAAGGGAAAATTTTACAGAACAATTATAAGACTAACTATGTTTTATGGGTCAGAATGTTGGCCAATTAAAAATTAAAAAACATGTTCAAAAAATGAGTGTAGCACAAATAAGAATGTTGTGATGGTCTTCTGGATATACATTAAAAGATAGGATAAGAAATGAATGCATCCGTAGTAAATTAGAGGTTGCGCCTATTGAGGATAAAATGAGAGAGAATAGATTAAGATGATTTGAACATGTACAAATGAGACCCCTTAATGCACCAATTAGGAAAAGTGATAATATTAGAGTTAATGGGGCTAGGAGATCTAAAGATCGACCTAGAATGACTTGGTCAGAAGTAATTAAAAAGGATATGATTAAGACTAATGTAATGGAGGAAACGACCCGCAACAGAATGGAATGGAAAATTAGGATTCATGCAGCCGACCCCAAACATTTGGAATAAAAGCTTGGTGGTGGTGGTGGTGGTGGTGGTGGTGGTGGTTATGTCTTACCGTATTAGATGAATTTACAATAACCATCCCCTTCTGAGAAGCTATCACGACAAGATCATCATCCGCACATCGGCGCACCCATTTCAGCTCATCACCAGGAACCTGCAAATTTTGAAAAATGAGACAAAGGATAGATAAAGGATTTCATTTCAGTAGAGACGTAAAGTAAAAAAGTCTGAGGAGGTAACAAGAACCAGTTGTATCGCTATAATTCCTGTTACTCTGATTGCTGAGAAGGCATTTAAAGAAACTTTCTTGATGTAACCATTGACGGTAAGCATTAGTAGGTACTGGTCTCCAGGAAATTCACTAACAGGAATGACAGAGGTTATCCTTTCTCCCTCAGATAGTGACAACAACTGTGTCCCATGCAAATTTTAAAAACAAAAAGTTATAAACTAGATAATAAATCGGCACACACAATAACATGAAACCTCGTTTGCCAAAAGACACCTGGACCAATGGAGTTCCTGCAGCATTCCGAGTACATTCAGGTATCCGATATGCACGAGCCGAATAAACTATTCCCCTATCACTGCAATAAAAAAATGGTGCTCACCTTCAAAGATTACAGTACTAAAACAAATAAGAATTCTATGAACAAACTAATAGTAAAAACCAAGTTCCATCGAGAAAGTATCCCACCAATGAAGTACAAGTTAGGAAAGTTATAATACTTGCACTCTAGGGTGAATGAAGAGAACAAAGACAAAGAAAGAAAGATGAACATGTGGGATTAATACAAGCCGCAAACAAGTAGCAAAATGTTCACACGAATATTTCTGTGAGGAGCAGAGAGATGGGCTTATCTAATGACACCAACATTTAAAAAAAGTAGAAGGCAATTCAACTCAAGACTAACTACTTCGCAGAATAATGAAGAAATTAACCAATTAAAACCACACTGTCCCTCTCCCTGCTTTATAATTTGTAGTTACATTGATTGAGTGAGATCATTGTTATTCCTGTTGACAAACATGCATACTTACAGGATGGGAAGAAATAAAAAACACGTTTTAGATGGGTTCGTATTTATTAGTTATGCTCTACCCAAGCAAACATTAGGCAAATCCAGGCATGCCTTGAAATATTAGAATTCGTCAGCAATAAATTTGAAAATAAGAAAGGGTATACTCAATAATATTAGGAAACATTTGTTTTAAAATTGTTAAAGTTGATGGTTACCTGAAATAAAGGATATGGTCATGGGCATGACAGACAAGGAAGTCTGACATTGAGTCATTTACTCGCATTTTTCCAACAGATTTTCCAATAGTTCCACGATGTTGTAGGTTAAATGTGTTAGGCTTCATCCGCTTAACATAGCCTTTTTCACTGAATGCCTATTAGAACAGTTACTAAACCTTGTTAGCGCTAAACGAACAACAAAAACAAGTACTGCAAGGATGACCTCATCCATCAGATAAATAAATCATAGAGCATGAAAACGGAAACAGCTCAAACAGAACTATATCAATTTACCAGAAGCATTTCTTCATTTGGAATAACGTCTATATCCTCAAGTTGTCCTGCACTAGCATCTTCCAGCAATGAGCGCCTCGGAGTCCCAAATTTGTTCTTAATTTCAATTGCTTCTTGCTCTATGAGCTGGAGAAAGTAACTAGAGATGGTTATTGATAAATTGGATAAAACTTGTGATTTGAATAATAATATGGAGGCACATTTCATGCGATTTTTGGATAAATTTCTAAGATTTAAGCCAATAAAATATAAAATGACGAGAAAACACAGAATGAAAAAAAAGAAAAAGAAAATAGAGACCACCAAATTATGAAATGTATCTGAGTTATGAACTTTATTTTGCTAGGGTATTTAATCACAACCCTAGAAAAAGAAAAAGAATCACAAGTGGGCAAGAAAGACTTCACAAGTCATGAGAAAAAAAATACCTGGAATATGAGTTTTTTACTTAGCAAGAGCTCATTTAGCTTGGAAATTTGTTCTGTCAAAGAGTTATGTTCGTCCACAAATTTTTTTCTCTGAAAATGAGAAAAAGAAACTGTTATACAATGAACAAATGATCCAATAAAGCAAATTACACTCACAACTCGGAAAAATGCATCTCATGAAGCCAGATCCTACCTCAAAAGAAGTCAGTTTTCTTAAGGTAATATCCAATAAAGCCTCAGCTTGTTTCTCAGATAAGTGATATTCTGCATATTGGAAGGAAACTAAATTTTACTGATATGGAAAAGGGACTGATACAAGTGATAGACATTTCGGAATGGGGAATAACGGGCTTCATAGGAACATTCATAGACACAAATTATAGTAAATTAAGAGTTATCATATACTCATATACACTAAATAGGCAGGAATGCAATTCATAGTACAAATGACTCATAACTTCTACTCTGCAAGCAGAGTAACGAAACCTGAGCAAAGGGATTGTCATTGCAATAATGAAGAATTTAAAGCATACTGACGCATCCACCAATAAGAAAAATAACTCATATATAAGAGAATTTACCGAAAGATCGTGAAAATTTTCCAACGATAAAGATATGCAAGCGTGCTTGTACTAAATAAAGATGTAGAAGATCACCTTTCATCAAAGCAGTTGTTGCCATCGCATTGCTTGATGTTTCTTTGATTATATGTATAACTCCATCCAAATTATCAAGACCCACGATGATGCCCTGGAACCACATAAGTATGTTAATTCTAGGCCTGTTAAGCAACAGTTTCTAACGGATAACTCAAGTACCTCTACAATATGTCTCCTTTGTTCTGCCTGTGAGAGCTTAAATTTGGCA
>BQKN01065111.1:0-18858 GCA_022839385.1 Asparagus kiusianus
CCGGCGTTGACCTAAGGTTACGCGTTGACCGGCGTCCACCTTAGGGTTTTGGAACCGCTTGGGTTGAGTTTCGTCGTCACGTGTTGACTTTCGTCGCCACGTGTTGACTTTTGTCGCAACGCGCTGTCCGGCGTTGACCTAGGGCTACGCGTTGACCGGCGTCCGCCTTAGGGTTTTGGAACCGCTTGGGTTGACTTTCGTCGTCACGTGTTGACTTTTGTCGCAACGCGCTGTCCGGCGTTGACCTAAAGGTTACGCGTTGACCGGCGTCCACCTTAGGGTTTTGAACCGCGTGGGTTGACTTGTGGAATTCATCCACATATTTACAATTGGTGTGGAATTGGCATGTGTGGGATTCGGAAAAAGAATCGGGGGTCAGAATATCGCGCAGGGGGTCAGAGCATCGTGCGGGAGGTGAAAACCCGGGCAAACACCCCCGGGGTGCCTCGGCATGGCCGAGACACCCTTGGGGTGTCTCGGTTTTGCCGTGGTCCCCTCCCTTTTTCTTTTGTCTTTTACCTCTTTTGGCTCTTGCACATGGTCCCCCCCATTCACCTTTAATTTGAATTTCAAAGGAGAAAACTCTCCTTCTCTCTTGGATCTAAGACCGAACCCCTCCCCCCCATTTCGGTTTTGGTGAGTTCTTCCTTCTCTAGGGTTTTTTCCTCCATTGATTTTGCCAAGAACCCATCAAATCCTCAAGCAAATTTCGGTCTTGTAGGTACTCTTTTGGCTGAATCTTCTCCTCTCTCAAAGCTAAGGCTTCTTTCTCCAAGCTTCAAACTCAAAGAACACCTCTTTGATTTGGTAAGTTCCCTTTCCAATCTTCTTATTTTTTGATAAAGATTAGATCTTTATGCTTAGTAGATAGTGGGTTTAGCATGCTTAAAACTTCGGGGGTTTTTTTGTGCAAAAGAGGTAATGGCCGAAATTTGAGGGACTTGTTTGCAAAAATATGACTGAAATTTTGTGGGGGATTTTGTGTAAAGATGGACTGATCTTTGGGATTAGGGTTTCATACCCATTTGGCCAAACTCTTTGGGGAGGTTAGTGTGCAAAGAAACAATATTTGTTTGAGGGGTTCACTTGCAAAACAGCCCACCAAATGCAAAGGGGTTTATTTGCAAAAGATCTGAAATTCGTGGGGGCTTTTTATGCCAAAATGGAACTGAAGTTTTGGGACTCGGGTTTGTGTCCATTTGATGAAGGAATGGGGTGCTTTATGCAAAAGGGTTGAAGAGTTGTTTGAGGGGTTTATTTGCAAAACAGCCCATAAATGTTTTTAGAGGGGCTTATTTGCAAAAGGGCCATGAATTTGAGACTGAAATCCACTGAGTGTAAACCCCAAACCCTTGATCGAATTTTTTGGTAAATGCGTGTGGGGGTTAAACCAAAAGTTTGATGAGGGGTTTTTATGTAAAATTGACCAAATTCTGCAAAAGGGCTTATTTGCAAACTTTGATCAAAATTATAGGGTACCGGGATGTTAGATGATCAAGTATGATGACCACGACCCGAATCGTACGTGTCCTTGACCTGAATTTGGCCTTGAGCACAGGGGGTATTTCGAGTATTTCACCAAAATTTACCGCGAAACGACGATTATCGTTTTGCGTGCACGAAATTCGTAGGTTTAATTAGACTTTAACTACAAAATCCTATTTGTTTATAGGATTTCAAGTCCAAGTGCTTAATTTCCCCTTTTTCAATATTTCGTGTATGTATATTGTACCTGATGTACTGCTCTCCACTGCAGATTTGCGATGTCTCCGCGTCGATCTCGACCTTCCCGGAGTCACTCCCGCTCGCAGCATGGCGAGGAGGAGGCTCCTGTACCACATCCCTCAGTGGCCTCTATCTTCGAGGGTGAGTATTTGTATTTCTGTACCCCGGATTGACCTTTCGCGGGTCATGAAGGAAGAACCGATACCCCTCCCGCGGGGGTTAAGGTTTCAGACTTGTTTTGCTTTAGCCAATTCAAGTCTTTGGATACATCGGGGCGATCTCGTGTCGTCTTACACCTTACAGGTCGGTGTGTGTGTCATCACGCATGCCGTCCTTTCGGTGTAGGCCACTCGAAATCGTCTCTCCGATTATCCCGCGAATAATTCCGCCTCGCCTTTATGACATGAATTTTCTGACTCCGTTTTCATGCTTTGTTGCAGTCGAGTTTCCCGGGGGTAGCCTTCCTTCTCATACGACTACCGGCCGCAGCCGCGAAGTCATCCTGATATCCGACGATGAAGGGGAAGAGGATCCCGTTGTTGCAATTATATCCGACCAAGGATCTGTCTCCTCGGTCCCCGAATCAGTGCAGGACGTTTTCCAAAAGATAGAGAGAGTTGTGCAACAAACGGTCGATGCCATTAGTTGTGGACAGGGGAGATCCTTTGATTTGTCCCTTTTCATAGAAGACAGTCTTGAGGACATTCGGCGTGTGGGTGGCCCCCGGCTAGCCGGACAATGTGAGGCGAGGTTAACTTGCTTAGAGGAACTGATATATCATTTGGAAGAGTTGGTAGACCTCGACTCTTATGATGAGGACACGCCGCTCATGCTCGATGCTCAGATTCAGAGGACACATGAACGTAGGGCCCGAATGCGGCGCATATCAGAGCAAGAAGTAATTGTCGCGAACTTGTACGAACGGCAACGTCATCTGCAGACCAAAATGGACGCTTATAACGATATCGCTGATAGGACTGGGATTAGGACCGCTCAAGGGGAGAGGACTCTAAAAGATTTTGAGCGTGAGAGCACCCGGGTTCAAAATGTTTATAGAGGAGAGTTGGAGGTTCTTCGCATGTTGCGCCGAGAAGATGTAGCTGCCGACACTGCCGCCACTCTTGCTTATGCCCGGCTTCAGAAGGAAGAAAAGGAGAGGGTTCGAGCGGAACATGCCGAGAAGATTGCCGCTGTTAAGGCTAAGCTTGCTTCCTTCAGTCTGTTAGATCTGATTTGAGACATTTTCTTGTATCTCTATTTAGTTTGATCTGGTTATGTTCCTCTGTTGATTGTGAACCTGATGGTCACGCTACTTGTAGGATTTCTGTTGGCCGACCCACAACCCCCAACAGGTTTGATAAGCCGATGTGTTAGGAGAATTGCTTTTGCTTCTTTCCTGATGTTTCTTTACAGAATTTTTGGTACACCCCCAGCCCTCAATGGGTCTGACATGCTGCAGTATCCTCTTTAATCGGTGTAGTATTCGGGATTTTTGGCAAACCCCCAGCCTTCAACGGGTTTGATATGCCTTTACCGACTACCGTTTGAATCGGGCTAGTATGCAGGTTGTTTAGATCCGTTCTGCATATAACGTTGTACTAAAAGAGTTAACTCTTTTAGTGCTACGATATTGAATACGTAGACTTCGTCTTTCTCACGGGAATAGACTACCCGGCAACGCGTGTTAAGCGTTGACTTCATCTCTGTCTTTTCTAAAAGCAAAGACAGGGGAAAATGGTGCTATGCTTTTGAATACATAGACTTCGTCTTTCTCACGGGAAAGACTACCCGGCAACGCTTGTTAAACGTTGACTTAATCCCTGTCTTTTCTGAAAGCAAAGATAGGGGAAAAGGGGAGAGGAAGAATTTTATATTCTATCTCCCGATGCTGCAGAGGAAGAATTTTATATTCTATCTGCAGCTGAAAAAAAAAGGTTCCAACAACCGTACCTTCAGTCGGTTTGGTCATTCGGATCTGAAGAGGAAGAATTTTATATTCTATCTTCAGCAGAAAAGGAAACTCGGGGTGGGATCTCCACCCCCAGAATCCGCAAGGTGAAACTAAGAGTGGGATCTCCACTCCGAGAATCGGAAAGTTCACACGACCCTAACTGTCGTAAGGTTTGGTCATTTGAACCTGAAGAGGAAGAATTTTATATTCTATCTTTAGCAGGAAAGGAAACTTGGGGTGGGATCTCCACCCCCAGAATCCGATAGGTGAAACTAGGAGTGGGATCTCCACTCCGAGAATCGAAAAGATTCGGATAACCCTAACTGTCGTAAGGTTTGGTTACTCGAATTGAAAGTGGACCTCTCGTTCATTGGAGGAATCGAGAAGGGATTTTGGTTGTGGTCCTAACTGTAGTAAGGTTTGACCAAGTGGGAAGTTTGAGACGATCCTAACCGCAAAGGGTTTGACCGATCTATTTGTGGACCTCTCGTTCTTTGGACGAATCGAGAGGGGAATTTGGCTTTGGTCCTAACTGTAGTAAGGTTTGACCAAGTGGGAATTGTGTGGTAGAGACTATGAGTAGTCAAAAACCACTGAAAGTTTCTTGGGGGAGGAGTAATCCATTGAATGATTAGACCTCATCTCATCAAAAGAGTGTTAGACTCTGTTAAACAAGAACATTCGGACTTCGAATATTGATTTCTTGTTCATCAGCGACCGGGTTATCCCTAAGAATACCCCGATGTGGTATTCTTCCGGGAACTTTCCGGTATCTCAATTCTTCTGAGGATACTAAGGATAGTATCTTTTCAGAAATTTGCCATTTATTGGCATCATAAGCCGGTCATCCTCTTTGGAGACTAGGCGATATGCACCGTTCGAGTAAACTGTTTCTACTACGAACGGTTCTTCCGCTTTGGGTTCAACTTATTGAAAATCATCAGGAGACTGGTTCGATAAGTAGTATTGGTCTCGGGTTATCCTTAAGAATATTACGTATAATATTCTCCAGGAACTTCCCGTTAGATACAAAGGAACAGTTTATACTCATATTCCCGTTGGAGTCTTGCAAGAAGCAGTTTATACTCATATACTTTTTCGGAGTATGGCGATTGTTCTCATTCGGTTTGTTCTGCGATCGAGACGCCGGCTTCAACTAAGGCCTGTATCGTATTCTTGAGAGCGATACAAGCCTCGGTGGGATGAAGGACCCTCCTGTGGTACTCACAATATCTCGGGTTTGAAATCTGGTTAGCTTCCTCCTGATCTTTGATGGGTGGGAGCTTGATTTTGTCATTTTCTAGAAGATATTCGAGGATATCTGGAACATCATCGTCCTTGAAGGAGTATCGTTGTATCTGAAGCGACCGTTGTGGCACTCGCTCCCGTAGTAGTCGCCGCCATGATTGATTAAAATCAACCACCCTGGGCCCGAACTCCGTTTGACTTCCCTCAGCTTTCTTTCTTTTGGGATAACGCCTGACGGGGGGGGTGACAGGTTCGACCTCCCTCTGGTTCTCTTCACTTCTCACCAGATGATGTTGAGAAGAAGGAATTGAGCCACCCCCAGCGTCATCGAAAGGCGAGGTCACACCACCCCCAGTGTTACCGAGGGGCGAGGTCACACCACCCCCAGTGTTTCCGAGGGGCGAGGTCATACCACCCCCAGTGTTACCGAGGGGCGAGGTCATACCACCCCCAGTGTTACCGAGGGGTGAATCAGTCTTGATGACCATATCTAGATTCGGACCGTTGTCACTTGTCCTATTTGGAATAGGCGTGATTGGCATAGTGTAACAACTAGACTCCAATTGACGTTCTTGAACCTGCAACTCTTTTATTTGTTGCATGGCCGCCTCCATCTTAGCGTCGAATTCTTCTTTCTGCTTGATTAGCGCTTCTTGAACAATTTGAGTGAGTTGGTCAGGAGTGATGGTGAACGCCTCTCTCGTGCCTTTTGAAAGCTGTGATAACTCTTGTAGAGTTACCTTCACTGGGATGTTAGCCAACCGGGTCATAACATCGAAGTGGTATGAAGTATCTGAATTTCCCGGTTTATCTCTTCCAACCTGTTGATTGACTCGAGACTGCATCGGGTTTTGAACATCTTGGCGCAAGGGTTCCTGTTGGGTCCTCTTAACAGATGTGGGGATAGTTGTAATCGTTCCTGCCCCAGCAAGTCGACCGTACTCGTTCCCGTCTCTAATGGCGAGGACTGGTTCCTCTTGGTGGATGGCCAGCGTTGCGACTTGTTGGTCGTGCATCTCCCTCACTTGTTGCACGGCCATTTCCGTTTCAAACCTGGGACCTTCTTTTCGCTTAGCCAGGGCTTCCTCAAGCAGCTTATTTACCTGTTTGGCCCTAATCACGAGCGATTCATAAGGTTGCCCCATGTCATCAGACGCTACTGCCGAGCAAGAGTCTGAATCAGTATCCGTATCCTCTTCTTCTAAAGAAAGCTTCTTTGGCGCCCTCCGGTAATCCTTCCGGCTAATGGCTCCCGATCGTAACCGCGTCATGTATGGGGATGCCCTGGCAGGTTGGTCCGGGCTGAAGTATTGGGATGATCCTTCTTTGAATTTCTTCGTGTCCTGCACATACCTTTTTCGGGGTTTTTCCCCACCCCCAGCTCTATAGTACAGCTCGTCAGTTTGGTAACTGGAGCAACCTATAGAGCGTTGGCATGTGTTCCCCGGTTTGTCTCTCCCAATCGGATGATTGAATCGAGACTGTCTCGGGTTCTGAGCTTCTTGACGTACAGGCTCTTTTCCCTTTTCCTTCTGTGGGATCTTCTCCGTAGCCACCGCAGGTGTTGGGGGAATTGCTGAAATCCCCAGTTCTGCCAGCGTCTTGGAAGGTGGGGTTTTGGTACCCAACTGCTCGGTAGCATCCGGATACTTGAAATGATACTCGTTCCCGCTTCGGGTTGCAAAAGCTTCTTGCTCATCTTCAGAGAAGGGGAAGGTCGGAATTTTGTCGTCATCCACCCCCGGTATAGCAGAGGCCCCGTAACAGGATTTGCCCTTCCTCTTCGATTTCTTCTTGCTCTTTGTGGAAGATGTCGTGGCCCATTGTTCATCTGTGATCAAGTCCGGATGAACCCACAAGATCTCGCCATTTGGGGCTGTGTGTGGCACAAGCCCTTTCTGACGCTGTTGGTGTGGATCATCATTCACTGTCTTCACCGCCGCTTTGATTACCGACTCGTGTTGGAACCAACTCGAGGGAACAGATCCAAAGCTAATGGACACGGTATTTGCACCCACCTTCTTCTCTTTGGGCTGCTTCATAGTAATAACCCCAACATCGATTAGGGCCTGAATCTTATCTTTGAGAGCGTAGCATACCTTGGTAGGATGGTGCACCGCTCGGTGGAATGCGCAGTATTTCGGATCATTGACCCTCTTGGCATCTTCTTGATCCTGAATCGGTGGAAGCTTGATCTTGTTGTTCTCTACGAGGTATTTGAAAATACCCGGGATTTCATCCTCTTTGAATGAGTAGACTTTTGGGAACCTCGGCTCTCCAACCTTTTACTTCTGGGGCTGTTGTTGCCACCTGGGTTGTTGAGGCGTCCTCTGTTGTTGCTGTTGCGGCTGCTGCGGCTGTTGCTGCTGTTGCGGTTGTGCTTGCACTTCAAAGACTTGATTTGCGACCACCGCATTTGCATGCGCCTTCCCTTTACCCTTGGGGGTAAAATTTGTTTGCGGGGCACTATTGGGTATTTGTCCCCTTTCTGCCTTTTTCCTCTTGAGGAATCGTTCAGCTCGCTCTCCACGCATCTTCAAATCCTTCCAGGTTTTAGATGGCGCCATTCCCATGGCTTCCAGGATGTCGAGCGTCAAATTGTTGTGGCAAGTCTCGAGGATGAAATCCTCGCTGACCGGATCCCTGCAATTCATAGCTTTGTTCCGGAATCTTTTCACGAAGTTTTCAACCGTCTCGCCGTTCTTTTGCTTTTCATCGAATAGCGTGCCGATTGAAACTTCGGTATCATCATCAAAGAAGTTTGTTAGGAACATGTCCTCCATGTCATCCCAGCCATTGATGCTCCCAGGCTTGAGACGGCGGTACCAATCGAAGGCAGCTCCGCGAAGAGTGCCGACGAATGACCGCACCATGAGGGGCTCATTTCCGGAAATGATTCCTAAATGAGACTTGAAGTAGATTAAATGCTGGGTAGGGGAACCCTTCCCATCAAACGGCGTAAAGTTAATCAAGTTAAACTTTGCCGGATATGGGATCGATTCCCACTCCCTTGGGTATGGGCAGGGTATACCGGATCTTTTTACCTCTTGAGCACTCATCAAGGCGTTGATTTTGCTCTCCAGGTCCTTCATCTTCTTGTCATCGCTCGTCTCGGCCTTTGAGTGGCTTCTGGGAGAGGTGACGTGGTCCTCCTTTGCATTATCTTCTGCGGGACCAACCCCATTGTCGGTGTTGACAGGAGGGATATTATCAGCCTCCCGTTCATTCTCTTCTGGATTGCGTCGATTTGGCTCTCCTTGGTGGACTGTCAACGCCGCCATCTGTTGGTCGTGCATCTCCCTCATTCGCTGCAGGGTCATCTCCATTTCAAATTTGAAGCTTTCTTTTTGCTTGGCCAGGGCTTCTTCAAGTATTTTGGATACTTGTTCAGCACTGATCATGAGCGATTCGTACGGTTGGCCCGCACTCGAGGCCGTGTCATCAGATGCCACCGCCGAGCAAGAGTCCGATTCAGCCTCTGACTCTTCTTCTTCCAAGGAGAGCCCAATTGGTACTCTTTGGTAGTTCTTTTGGCCGCTGGTTCCGGGCCGCAGTCGTGTCACGCACCGGGATATCTCGGCGAGCTGTTCTACGCTGAAGGGTTGAATTGAATTTCCCTTGCCGGTCATGTTGACCGACACCCTTGGATACTCGACCTCCCGGCGGGGCAATTTCTTCTTCTGGAAATGCCTCGGTTTGGAGAGTCTTTCGAACACTGAGATTCTTCTTGGAGGACTGTCACAACGGCATTCTGACAGCACCGCCTTAATGATACTGGCACACGGGCAGCGTGGCTCCCTATCCTGCATACATCTTTTTCGGGGCTTTTCCATACCCCCAGCCCTGTAGTACAACTCATCAGCTTTGTAGCTGGAGCAACCTACAGAATGTTGGTATGTGTTCCCTGATATGACACTCTCATCCTCAGATGAGTGTGCCTCCCTTCGGGAATGCAACACTTGGGTAGATTTATCAACAGTGGCCCGTTCAATTTTACGCTTTTGCGAGCGTATAAATTGAACGGGCTCTTTTAATTCGACTCGCAATCCGATACGGTCGGTGATTGGGGCTTTCCCTTTGTCAACTTTCTTGGGGAGATTAATACTACCCCTGGTGTGATTCACAACTTGGGGACCTTTCAATGGTCCCAATCGTTCTTTAACGGGTACTCTTCCTTGGTTCTCTGGTAGAGGACCGAGGCGACCCATCAAAGGAGCTTGGGATCTTGAATGATCCCCGTTTTTACCTAGCTCTGTTGAAGGCACTGGATCTGGTTTTGAAGATGCTCGGGCAGCGGCTCCAATCACTTGTGTTTGAGGCGCTGGTTTTGGAGAGTCTTGGGGGACAATTCTACCCATCTTTGTTGGAGGTGCTGGTGTTGGAAAAACTCGGGCAGCAGCTCCACCCTTTTGTGTTTGAGGCGTTGGTTTCGACTTTGGCAACCACACCCATTTGCTTGTGGATGGCGTTTTGGCCACCTCCTCTTTCTATATTCCCTCCGCCTTTTGCAGCAGGGCTCGGGCATGCGCAAGCAATGCCTTACGCTTCCTGATGCGCTCCTCAAGAGTAGAGCGGTTCCTCTTCACACGAACCCATTCGTTCGTTTCTGTTTTGGAGGGGAGGTTGATTGCTTGCCGTTGCTCTTGGCGGTACCTGGATTTTAGATCCTCCGTGTAGCGCACTCCGTCTTTTGACTCCCTAGCCTTGGCGAGTTGCTGAGCGAGGCGTTGGCGACGCCTTTGGAGTGCCCTCTTTGACGGGGCTGGAGTTGTATCATCCATCGCCTTTGAGGTTGATGGGAGAGCTGGATTTGCTGCTTTGACCACGTTGAACGGCTCGGGGTTGTTGCGTGGTGCGAAGGCAGCGACGGCAACGGGCTCTTGGGTCTTGGAGCTGGACGTCCCACGAACGTTCTTGGAAGAGGATGTCTTCTTGCGCCGGTTCGGGGAGGCGGATCTGGAGGAGGAGGATGAGAGGTACTCTTCATACTTCTTCTGATCGAATTCGTATTCGATCTCTTCATTCACCCGGATCTTGAAGGCCGGTTGCGTCACGACGATCTCGGCGGCGAGATCGTTGGCTCCCACTGTGGTCGCCAGCTTGTTTTCGTCGAAAGTTGTTGTTTTCATTGATTGAAATCTGTTACAAACAAATTGAAAACAAAGATTACAACCCTCTCGAAAATAAACGCAAGTCCCGTTTATCGGTGCTTGCTTGCGTGGGTCTTTGGCCTGTGACGGGGATGTAGATATCCGTGGACCGCCGATCGATCAAGATCCGTTCCGGGAGAATCCGGCAGAGTTTCGTTTACCCGCGTGGGATATGGAAACTGAACTTCGTCGATCTGCGTGAGATCTCTGAAGTGTGAAGCTTATGTCTCGGTAAAACGAGGCACTAACTCTTCTTAGTGTCACCGTTAAGGGGGCAACACTAAGGAAAAGAAGGAGGTGGTGAATGAAGACGGTCGACTCCTCGCTCCGGCAGGGCTTCGCCGCTGTGCTCCTGAATTTCAGATCTCAAGGCTATGCTCAAGACCTGAAATTTCCTCTCCAAGCTCTCCAAAAATCCGGCCCTGAGAAGAGAGGCCAAGGGGCCTATTTATAGGAATCCATGAGGGTGGAGGGCTGCCTTGAGGACACCTCTAGGGGGGTGTCTTCGGTCATGGCCGAGATACCCCTGGGGTGTCTTGGTTTTGCCAAGACACCCCTCGGGTGTTTCGACTTCGCCGAGTGGCCCCGGGTGTCCCGGTCCGGTCCGAGCTCATCCGCCGTTGATCTGCCGTTGACTTTTCGTCCGAACTTGGATTTGATTGATTTCGGATGCGTTGGAATTCTGACGGCGAGCTCTGTAGATCCCGATGGTTGGATTATCAGTGGGACGATCGGGACACGGCGGGCGTTGGTCCAATTGCGGTGATTGCGGGATTTTCAGTCAATCTGTATCCCCGTGGTTCTGATATTCTGTCGGTCCACGTAGTCCGTCGGTTTGCTTCAGTCGCTCATCGACGTCATTTGACCTCTTGTGCACCGGATAGTGACGTTCATCGTCGCTCGTTAACACCGAGCTGTGTGCGGGGACCTATCGGCAATTTTTGATGCCTACAGGCAACACTAAGGAAAAGAGAGGGGGAATGAAGAAGAAGTTTCCTTCGCTGTAGAAGGCACGATCACTCCTCGCTCCAGCAGGGCTTCGCCGCTTCAAAATTCAGGCCAAGAGCAATTCCAAGAGCCAAAATCAGCCAACAATCAGGAGCCTTTGTAAATGGAGGCCTTAGGGGCCTATTTATAGGAAACCAAGAGAGGGGGGGGGCAATGGGATGAGGACACCCCCCTTGGGGTGTCTTGGTTTTGCCAAGACACCCCTCGGGTGTTTCGACCTCGCCGAGATACCCCGGGTGTCCCGGTTCAGTCCGAGACTGTCCGCCGTTGTTCCACCGTTGACTTTTCGTCCCAACTCGGATTTGAGTGATTTCTGATGCGTTGGAATTCTGACGAAGAGATCTGTCGATCCCGTTGGTTGGATTATTAGTGAGGTGAGTGGGATACGAAGGGCGTTGCTCTCTTTGCAGCGATCGTGGGGTTCCCAGTCAGTCAGCATCCCTGTTATTCTGAAATTCTGTTGGCTCACGTAGCTCGTCGATTCACTTCAGGCGTTCATCGACGTCAATTGAACTCTTGTGAACCGGGTAGTAACGTTCATTGTCATTTGTTTAACACTGAGCTGTTCATAGGGACCTATCGGCAATTTTTGATGCCTACAGATACCCCCTCCAAAGTGTTCCGGACTCGTTTCTTTTATAAAAGAGACCGGAATACTTTGGATATGATTGGTCCAGCCTTTGATCGGCATAAGGGACCTGTGGTTAGCTTCAACTCTCAGCTCCTTCGATTTTCGGTTTATCCGATGCTTTGACGAATAACGGAAGTTTTCCCGGCGCTGCGTTTATCGACTGGCCGTCGTCGGAGTCTCGAGTCTACACTGGTGAGTTGAGTTTGGCTCGTGTCATTCAGTTGACTTTTGAACTTACTATCCCTGTCACATCGTGTTGACTTGGGGTCCAGGATCGCTGTGTGTTGACTTTTCGACGCAACGCGTTGATCGGCGTTGACCTAGGGTTACGCGTTGACCGGCGCCACCCTTAGGGTTTCGAGCATCGACGGTTGACTTTTTTCGCAACGCGTTGAATGGCGTTGACCTAGGGCTACACGTTGACCGGCGCCACCCTTAGGGTTTCGAGCATCGACGGTTGACTTTTTATCGCAACGCGTTGAATGGCGTTGACCTAGGGCTATGCGTTGACCGGCGCCACCCTTAGGGTTTAGAACATCGATGGTTGACTTTTTGGTCGCAACGCATTAACGGGCGTTGACCTAGGGCTACGCATTGACCGGCGCCACCCTTAGGGTTTCGAACATCGACGGTTGACTTTTTGTCGTAACGCGTTGAATGGCGTTGACCTAGGGCTACGCGTTGACCGGCACCACCCTTAGGGTTTGGAATCGCCGTGCGTTGGCTTTTGTCGCAACGCGTTGATCGGCGTTGACCCAGGGTTACGCGTTAACCGGTGTCTACCCTAGGGTTTCGAATCGTCGAAAGTCAACTTGTGGAATTTACCAACATATTCAACAATCGGCGAAGAATTGGCGCGATTCGGGGTTCAGAAAAATCGTGGGAGTCAAAACTGGGTCAAAACACCCCCGGGGTGTCTCCACAACACCGAGACACCCTTGGGGTGTCTCGGCATTGCCGAGACACCCTTGGGGTGTCGGGTGTCTCGGCAAAGCCGAGACACCCTTGGGGTGTCTCGGTTTTGCCGAGACACCCCTAGGGGTGTCTTGGTGTTTTCGTGGTCCCCCCCCTTTTTATTTGGCCTTTTCCTCATTTGTCTCTTGCTTATGGTCCCCCCCCCTCTTTAATTCAAAATTCAAGAGAGAAATTCCCTTCTTCTTCTTCCTCCAAACAAGTTTCCTCCATTGATATGCTTTGAAGAACCAATCAAATCATAGGAAAGCTTAGATTTTGGCGGGTACCCATTGGCCGAAATTTTCTCCTCTCTCAAGCTAGGGTTTCAACTTCCATTTCCAAGCCCGAAGAAGCCTCTTTGATTTGGTAAGTTCTCCTTCACCATCCTCTCATTTTTTTGATAAAGATTGGATCTTTATGCTTAGTAGATAAGGGGTTATGTATGCTCAACACTTTGGGGGTTTTTGTGCAAAGAGGTCAAGGGCCGAATTTTGGGGGGCTTATTTGCAAAATAGGACTAAAATTCGTGGGGCTTGGATTCATGCCCATTTGATCAAAAGAGGTGAGGGGTGCTTTATGCAAGAGGATTGAAGGATTGTTGAGGGGCTTATTTGTAAAACAGCCCATAAATTTTTTAGAGGGGCTTATTTGCAAAAGGTCTGAATTTTAGGGCTGAAATCCCAAGATTTAGACCACAAACCTATAACCAAAGTTTTGGTAAAGGTATGTGGGAACTAAACCGAAATTTATGGAGGGGCTTTTGTGCAAAATTGGCTAAATTCTGCAAAAGGGTTTATTTGCAAAATTTAACCAAAATCGTGGGGTATTGGGGTGCTATATGATCGATTGTGATGATCATGACCCCGATCACACGTGTCCTTGACCCGAATTTGGCCTTGAACACGAGGGGTATTTTGGGTATTTCACCAAAATTCACCGCGAAAAATGGCAATTATTGTTTCGCGTGCACGAAATTTGTAGGTTTAATTAGACTTCAACTATAAAATCCTATTTATTCATAGGATTCAAGTTCAAGTGCTTAATTTCCCCTTTTAAATTTCGCGTATGTATATTGTACCTGACGCATTGCTTTTTTTTATTGCAGATTTGCGATGTCTCCGCGTCACCCTCGGCCTTCCAGGAGTCGCTCTCACTCGCAGCATAGCGAGGAAGAGGCTCCCGCGGCATCTTCTTCAGCGGCCTCTTTCTTCGGGGGTGAGAATTTACATTTTCTGTATCCCCGATTGACCTCTTTGCAGGTCATGAAGGAAGAACTGATACTCCTCTTTTCGGGAGTTAAGGTTTCGGACTTGTTTTGCTTAGCCAATTCAAGTCTCCGGATATGTTGGGGCGATCTCGTGTCGTCTTGCACCTTAGAGATCGGTGTATGTTATCACGCTATCTACGTGATGATGCATATCGCTCTCCTGGTGTAAGACATTCCGAATCGTCACTCCAATATCTCCATGAATGAGTTTATCTCGTCTTTACGGGCTGGATTTTCTGACTCCATCCTTGCTTTGTTGCAGTTGAGTTTCCCGGGGGTAGCCTTCCTCATCATGTTGCTACTGGTTGTAGTAGGGAAGCTTTCTCTTCGGCTTCCGCTAAGCAGGCCGTTGATCCACTTCCTCAGTTCGACAGGGATCGTTCTGACGAATCCTGTCGCTTGATCCGGGATGGAGGGCGTCATTGTTTACGCCAGCTTATCACAGATGCTCCCTTTACTGCGGATGCTACCTCTACTCAGGCTTTACAGAAGCCCGGCTTCCTGTTTGGAGATCACACTGAGGATCCCACTACATTGACTATTACTGAGGAGCACTGGCTGACCCTTGACGAAGGAGCTCTTTTGTACATCCCCTCCATTCCTCGTCAATATTCTTTTACTCACTTGGAGAGACAAGCTGTGGAGCGACGTACGTCTTGGCGTCTCACTGATGATGCCGACCGAGTCCAGTGTGGATACGTCTCTCATCATAAGAGTGCTGGTTCTATCGGGTATCATTCCATTCGAGGTCTTCGACCAGGGATCATGGGCCTTGACACCGCACCCCCAGGCAAGGTATCGGTAGCTGCTCCTATCATGAGGAATCGTCTGGCTCAGCTCGGAAGACGGTTACCTCCACCCGATTATAGATGCTACGGTTGGGCTTCCTCACTAGCCAAGGGGTGGTGGACCCGCATGACCAGCTATGTCTTAGGGCGATAGGAGAAGGATTTGAAGAGTAGTGGGTTGTATGCACCTATACGAGCCACCATGCACGGACTCCCCGTCAGCTGCCGCCACTTTTTGGCGTTGCTAGAGACATACATGCCTGATAGTAACACCTTCTTGACCAGCGGCGGAGAATTAGGGTTGGCCCTACATGAGATGCATCAGGTCTCTGGCCTTCCAATGGGGGATTGCCCGTATCAGGAGTACTTTCCTTCGAACCAGCAGTTGGGGTGGTTGAAGAAAGATAATCCTGATATGTATGATACTCTCTGGGACCTCACTTGTCACTATCATACCTCCTTGCTCCAGACTTCTCCTCCAGCGAAGACGAAGAAGAAGATCAGCTTGAAACAGTTTGCTCTCTATCTGTTTCCTAATTTGGAGGGTGATTCCGGAGAGCCCATACATGAGTTAGACGTCTTGACCCCTTCCGCTATTAACGAGCTGATGGAGAAGAATGAGACTCGTTCTTATACCCTTGCTAGTGCTGAGGGAGCTTTTCCTACGGGAACCAAGTTCCGTTCGGTCCTTCGCCACGCACAGAAGTCCATCGAGCCTCGGTCTCTGCTGGCCGGCTATCTTGCGCTCTGGTTGAAGAAGTGTGTTGTTCCATACCAAGCTTCAGACGCTTTCCCTCTCGAGGTGCTCTTTCCCGCGGTTCAGCTAGCTTATGGGAGGGAGCTCTCTCTTCTCCCAGCGATGGTTGCCAGCATCCATTGCGGGCTTAGGAGTGTGGTCAGCTATTTTACCCAGGTGGGTCCCGAACCATCGACCGAGCTCGTTTGTCCTAAGGTCGAGCTTCCCTACGCCTATTTGATGGCGTGGCTTGTTCTTCACCGTCCTGACCTGATGTCGGCGCCCAGTGCTGTTGATGTTCCTGTTCCTTTCATTCAGCTGTTGGAGAGGAGTAAGTGGCTTGGGATGAAATTCAGTGATGTGCAGCAAGAACTTCAAGTTCGTAAGAGCTGGGAGTTCTTCAAATGCTTTCCTCACTTCTCGGGTCGCTATGGCGACATGCTGGTCGATGAGGAGAAACCCAGGAGTGATCGGACTGTTCTCGACGTCGGTTGTTTCCGCTGGTTGGTGAACATCCGTGTCGGGTATCTTGTTCTCCGGGTGAAGAATCGGTGCCACATAGAGCCTTATCTCCCTTGCCGTTTTGCCCGTCAGTTCGGCTATGACCAACTATATGTTGGGAATCCCAGCCGTAGTTTGAAGGTTGAAGGAGGGCTTATCGACGGCGTACGAGCGTGGTTGTGGACTATGGTGGGCTGCACTGGAGCCCATTTTGCTCTCCCCTCATATAGACGCAAGCCGATGATTACTTTCCTTAGCTGCAAGTGGTTCCTCTTTGCCAGCGAATCCATAGGTGTGAGGAGTCTTTTAGAATTACAGTCCGAACACTTGGTTCAAGCTGCTATGAAGGTTGCTCGCCAGGCTGAGCTTGCTCAGAAGCAGGGGAAGAGGCCCGCCCAATCTCCCTTCCAAGCAAAGCTGATGATGACGAGACTTTTGAGGAGGAATATGTGGGCGTAGACACCGACCAAGAAGAACTTGATGCAGGTTTGTCATGCCCTTGATTTCCTCTCTTAATTGGTATCAATGAAAGATCTTTGCTCGTTTGATGACCCTTATCACTTTAGGTAGAGCAGTTGATGAGTCGCTTGCTTCTTGCTATACGAGCTCGGGACCCAACGACCCAATTCCTATACACGTTGAGACGTGTGACCAGCCCGGGCATGACCGACCCGTTGGTTCTAGGAGGGTCGGTACCTTAAAAAGGAAGAAGATCGCTCACAAACCACCCGTCAGCCAGCGTCCTTATGGAGTGGATTTAGGCGACATTGCTGAGGGAGAGGGAGGTAGCATCCTGTTGTACACATATTTGCTTTCAGATGATTTACCTTTTGGGATTCGCAATCATGTTTCATGTTTCAGGGTTCTTTGAAGAAGGCGAGCTTCCACCGGATCCGGTAATCCCTGGGTCTGATAACATGGACTGCTTCATGCAGCAGATGTGCGACGCCCTTCATGACGGCTCCTTGGGCATCGACCTAAACATTGATCTTGAGCAGGCAGATAGTGTTGAGCCCACTGTTCCATACTCAGGCATACCTGCCTCCAACGATGCCCTCCTCCGACACGGGGAAAGAGAATCTTCTGCTTCTGCGGCAGGTATTGCAAAGCTTTTCCCTTCGTCTTTATCTTATTGTACATATCTCCAACATCTGGTTTGCCCTGCAGATGTTGCGATAGAAAAGCCAGCTGGGGACGGAGCCTTCCATGATGTAGGTTTCGAGGAACAGGGATATGTTCCTGCACCATGTTTCTCGAAACCTGACGCCGGATTATTAGCCGACATGCTGGCTGAACAGACTTCCAGAAGGACCGTGAGACTACTCTTTGGGAGTGATTCATTCACAGGTATATATCTGGTTCCCTTCATTTTTTTTCTTTCATCCAACTAATGAAGGAGTGTAACTATAGGACCAGGCGTTGTGCCTGATGCCACTACGGTTACTGGAGCTGATAGCTTACATGAGGGCGGTGTTTCCCCGCCACAGCCGAGAGGTATGACTGATCTGTCGATAAGGGTCGATATACCCTCCATGACCTCCCCCGCCGTTATCCCGGAGTCTGTCGGTCCTCAGTCCGAGGGAGCCTCCGTCGGCATAGGTACGCTCGGAATTTGACTTTAAATTTCCTCATCGTACTTGATAATCCCTTAGCTTTCTATATCGTTGCTTGCAGGATCTCGCTCTTCTCTGCATGAGCGTGTCCATGCCCTTCTGTCCGATACCGATCCAGACAGAGACCTCTTCCGTATGGACCTTGGCTTCTTTACCGTCTTTTATAACGGCATGATCGAGAAGCTTCTTCACAGAGAGTATTGTTTCGATCAATTCAGGAGTTCCTTTTCTCGTCACATGATGATGATGAGGGAAGAGGGACATCCAGAATTAGCCGATTCCTTCACTGCCGAATTCACCGTTCTGGAGTCAGAGATCCGAGAGTTGAGGGAGTTAAAGGCTGGTGGAACTTCCTCTTTTGTATCCTCTCAGATGGAGGAGAGGCTGACGCAGTGGCATGACCTGAGATCTTCCATTGGCAGCGAGCTTCGATCACGCGAGCATTCTGTTGCGTAGCTGATGGCTACCCTGGCGAAGAAGGATGCCGGCAGAGCCGAGTTACTCAGCTCCTTGGATTCCACCCGTGAAGAAATAGCTAGGCTGAAGAATGCTTTGAGGCGTGCAGAGGAGTCCGCTACTCTCATCGCCGAGGACCTGGCTGGATTAGAACGTTCTCGTGAATGGACGCTCGATAAGCTGGGATCGACACAGGAGGGATTGATGAAGCTGCAAAGTGAAGCCGCGGAGGTCTTAAGCAGTTCTGAAGACTCTGTCCGAGCTAGCCTGCAGGCGGAACTTGAGCAGAGCTACGTAGACAGGCTTTCTAGCTTAGAGTCCCATATTCTTAACCGTCAGTTGCCTTCGGGCTAACGAGCTTTTCGTTGTATGCTTTCTAACTTAATACAGCTTCTGGATTTTGCTTCTTTCATGCTTTCTCTGTGCTGATAAGATTTACGGGGTTTTTGGCAAACCCCCAGCCCTCAACGGGTTTGATATGCCTTTACCGACTACCGTTTGATTCGGGCTAGTATGCAGGTTGTTTAGATCCGTCCTGCCTATAACGTTGTGCTAAAAGAGTTAACTCTTTTAGTGCTACGATATTAAATACGTAGACTTTTTCTTTCTCACGGGAATAGACTACCCGGCAATGCGTGTTAGGCACTGACTTTGGGATTTTTGGCAAACCCCCAGCCTTCAACGGGTTTGACATGCCTTTACCGATTACCGTTTGAATCGGGCTAGCATGCGAATTGTCTAAATTCGTTCCGCATGTAACGTTGTGCTAAGAAAATTGCTTCTCTTAGACTTAGTGCTATGATTTTGAATACATAGGCTTCGTCTTTCTC
>BQKN01065112.1:1915-19817 GCA_022839385.1 Asparagus kiusianus
ATTCACCCCCCCTCTAGGGTTCCTTTCTAGTGGCATTAGGGTACTTTTAGGTTGTAGAATGCCGTTCTTGGAGACAACTAATCTCCCAAGGTGAACAGGCCTAAAAGATTATTGCCAGGATCAAAGCTGAACAAAGTAGGCAGGATCAGTCTAAGCAATCGGACCAAGCCCAATCTTCTCATGAGCACTAGACCAAGCCTAATCTTCTCAGTCAGAAGGGGAAGATACTACGACCATTGAAGCCAATCCTCTTCAGTAAGATGGCAGATCCAACAACTATCACGTTAACAATTACCTCTAATAGTCAAACTTGTTAGATAGTGGCCTACTAGGCGATGTGCCACATCTACCCTTTTTCCCCCTGCACTTGTTCAAGACTGGGGGTTGGTTTATTTATAGTTCATTGGATTATGAGTAATAAATTTTCTGAGTTGTCATGTTTAATAGAATACCTCTGTAAACCACGAAATCTGCCAAAACTATCAAGTTAACAATTACCTCTGATAGTCCATTCCCTTCAAATTCTCCTGCCAGTCCTCTTCAATAGGATGGCGGGTCCACCAAAGCTATCATGTTAATGATCACCTCTGATAGTCTATTCACTCTAAATTCTCTTGCCAATCCTCTTCAAGTAGGATGGCGGGTCCATAAAAACTATCACGTTAACCGTTACCTCTGATAGTCAAACTCATCAGATATTGGCCTACCTGGTGATGTGCCTCTATTCCGACTTCATGGATAGTGCCTCAGTAGTTGATGTGCCTTGTCTACCTCTTTTTCTTCCCCCTGCTAAGTCTTAATCATGACTGGGGTTGGTTACTTGGAATCCACTGGATTAAGAGTAACAAATCTTTTATATCGTCGAGTTAACATTATAGTTCTGATGATCATCACCCCCACGGAGTATGAATTCAGTTTGCATCACTCCCAATTTGTCACGTTAACAATACACCTCTGACAATCAACTTACCAATCCTTGTCAATAGGATGATAGGTCCTCGAAATTGCTCAAATCGCAATCTTCCCCAGCAAGACACTAAGTCTTCAAAATCTTATTCAAATCATAAGTATCAGAACTCATCGCTCCTGGTGATAAACTCACTTAGCAATTCTCCCCAGCGAGACGCTAATTCCCAAAAATCTTGTGCAAGTCACAAGTACACATTCCTGTCATGTTAACACCATACCTCTGACAATCTACTTTTCAATCTTCGTAAATAGGATGATAAGTCCACAAAGTTGCTCCAATCGCAACATATTCTTCTTGTCACGTTAATATCACACCTCTGACAAAATTCACTTATTGACTCTCCCCAATAGAGCGGTAGGTCTTCAAAATTGCCCTGATCATAATATTCTTCCTGTCACGTTAATATCACACCTCTGAAAAATTCACTTATCAATCCTCTTCAATAGGATGATAAGTCAACAAAGTTGCTCCAATCGCAACACAAATCCTGTCACGTTAATACTAAACCTCTGACAAATCCACTTATCAATCATCGTCAATAAGATGATAAGTCCATAAAGTTGCTCTGATCGCAACACAAATCCTATCACATTAACACTAAACTTCTGACAAATTCACTTATCAATCCTCGTCAATAGGATGATAAGTCCACAACGTTTCTCCAATCGCAACACATTCTTCTTGTAACATTAATACTAAACCTCTGACAAATCCACTTATCAATCCTCGTCAATAGGATGATAAGTCCACAAAGTTGCTCCAATCGCAACACAAATTCCTGTCATGTTAACACTATACCTCTGACAATCCACTTATCAATTCTCGTCAATAGGATGATAAGTCCCCAAAGTTGCTCCGATCGTAATAAATTCTTGTCACGTTAATATCACACCTCTGACAAATTCCACTTATCAATCCTCATCAATAGGATGATAAGTCCACAAAGTTGCTCCAATCGTAACAAATTCTTGTCATGTTAATATCACACCTCTAACAAAATCCACTTATCAATCCTCATCAATAGGATGATAAGTCCACAAAAGTTACTCCGATCGCAACATTCTCTTATCACGTTAACATCATACCTCTGACAAAATCCACTTATCAATCCTCATCAATAGGATGATAAGTCCAAAAAAGTTGCTCCGATCGTAATATTCTTTTGTCACGTTAACATCATATCTCTGACAAAATCCACTTATCAATCCTCGTCAATAGGATGATAAGTCCACCAAGTTGCTCCGATCGCAATATTCTCTTGTCACGTTAACATCATACCTCTGACAATACACTTACCAATCCTCGTCAATAGGATGATAAATCCACAAAGTTGCTCCGATCGCAACATTCTCTTGTCACGTTAATATCATACCTCTGACAAATCCACTTATCAATCCTCTTCAATAGGATGATAAGTTCTCAAAGTTGCTCAGACCGTAACAAATTCCTGTCACGTTAATACCAAACCTCTGACGACCAAATCAACTTATCGACTCTCTTCAATAGATCGATAGGTCCATAAAATACTGTTAGGTTAACATCACACCTCTAACAATCAAACCTCCCCAATAAACTTGTTAATCCTTTTTCAACAAGAATAGCAAGTTTTCATTATAAAATCCCCAATGGATTAAATATTTTCTGGAATTATCCTAGTGATAATAAAGAAAATTTCTGAATTTCACTCTAAGTGAAAATTCATGTCAAGTTAATATTACACCTCTGGCGCTTCCAACTTTCTTTAAGTGTTTCAAGTAACACATGAAGAAATAACAACAAAGTCTACGTATTTAATATCGTAGCTAGTGATTATCATTAAATTAATAATCTCTGAATCCATGCCTTACACGCATGGGGGACTTTATCTCGATCCCTAATTAGAGATAAGTCTACGCCTAACACGCGTTGTCGGTTAGTCTTTTGCCGTGAAAAGAACATCAAAATCCATACCTCACATGCATGAGAGACTTTATCTCGATCCCTAATTAGAGATAAGCCTACGTCTAACACGCGTTGCCGGTTAGTCTTTTCCCGTAAAAATGACAAAGTCTATGTATTCAAAATCATAGCATCAAGTCTAAGAGAGTTCATTCTCTTAGCACAACGTTACATGTGAAACAGATTCAAATAATTCACATGCTAGCCCGACTCAAACGGTAGTCGGTAAAGGCTTATCAAATCCGTTGATGGCTGAGGGTTTGCCAAAAATCCTATGAATGTTTGCGAGCCCATCAACTGAATGGAGGTCTTGCGTGGAAAATCCCTTCAACCAAGATGCCTTCGAAGTGAGTGCAGAGAACGACGCCTTCACGACAAGGAATCAACAGTTCCAAGATCAGAGTTAAGATCCAAAGTATTCCGAAAATTCGTCCCAGTCAACCACGAACTTTTGAAAACTTTGGAGGGGGTTCTATAGGCTGTCTAAAAATCACAACAGATAGCCAATCCCCATCAAACATCGATGATGGAAGTTATAATCTGACAACTTCCAGAAGGTTACAATTTGAAGACTTTCACGTAGATCGCTGCATGTTACAATCTGACGACCTTCACAACAACTGATGAAATCTCTAATCAACAGCCATCACAATCAACATCGGGAGTTACAATCTGACGACTCTCACATATCAAAGAACTAAAGCAAAGATTATAAAATGACAATCTTTGCAACGCTCTGATAGTAAGAGACTACAAATCGACGATCTCTTCAAACCAAGACGCGGAAGTCCTCACCATGTACCAGCATCAAGACGCAGTTTTTTAGCCGTTGACGCAAGTCAAGCTCGGCCACTAACGTAAAACAAACGCAGTGCAAACGCAGCTCAAGTTCGGCCACTAACGCAGCGCAAATGTAGCTCCAAAAGCTGCAAACACAGCTCAGATCCGGCTGCCAACGCAGCTCATGTTTGGCCGCAAACGTAGCCTCCGAAAGTTGCCAACGCAGCTTTCTTCTGCTGCCAAACGCAGCTTCCAATAAACTGCCAACGCAGCTTCCAGCCGATGCGTCCGAGCTTTCAGACACTGCGTCCAAGTTTCTAGATACTGTGTTTGAATGCAGAATTCATGCCAGAACACGGATTTTGCGTTTGACTCGTTCAAACACGAGCTGAACAGTTTCAAAACTTTTTCCCACGATCTGAGCGGATCACAACTCCACTTAGGAGTGATTAAGGGGCAGTAACATCCCATTAGCCCCACTTAGGAGCGAATTAAGGGGGCAGTTACACCCCTTAATCCCTTATAAATAACTAAGAAATCAGCTTAGTTCGGATCAGACTTTTTTGATCCATGGGCTGGCTTTTGGATCCTTCTTCTTGGCAGCAAAAAAGAGATCTTTGGCTTGTCTAACCAATTACGGTTAAGACCAATCAACTCATCAAGAGTTCTAAAACTTGCTACGCAAGTTCTCCATAACGTCAAATCGTGAGAAGAAGATCATGTTCCAGTGAAACAAGACGTCGGATCGTCAACGAGAAGCAAACTCGATGCGAGCATTCGAGGGAGGCATCTCATCGCCACCGTGAAGAACCCAGATTTTAACAAAGGGAAGAATCCAGATCATTCTTTTCTCTTTTGTAATCGGAATCCAAATTGTAATTGAGATCAAAGGAATACAAATCAATTTTCCTTCATTGTCTTTTTACTGTAAGTTTTCCACCAAACAGCAGGTTTCCAATTGATCTATGAATAAGAGATAATTCTTCCCATAAGCCCTTTCTAGCTTGGATATTGTTGTATCCATACACTGATGATATGATACATGAAAGTCTACCATCAATAAAGTTAACCCTGCAGGTAATCTGCTGGCTAGAGAGGTTCATCTGTTGAATAACTAGGATATTAGGATCCCATAATATGAGAATCCTAGCCTTCTATGAATTATTCACATTAGAAAGCTAATCCCATTCTTTAGCAATTCTTTTTGTAGCATCTTTGATATTAGATTCCTTAATCTTTGTTTCCAGAAGAGAGATGAAAGGTAAATGATAAAGCTGTAGGTGTTGCTTAATCATCAATTGTTTAGAGGGTTTATTTAACCCTCTCACATTCCAAAAGGATAAGTTCATTTGAAATACAATCTCCCACTATCAATAGTAGAGGGGTCAGCATCTGAATCCACTAGAGATAGGAAAGAATTACCTGAATTCATACTATTAGCCAATCTGGGAATGGTAGCAGGATTTTCTCCAACCTGAGAAATAACACTCAAAGAGTTGCCAGACAACTTAGATTTAATACCTTGAACTGGAATCCAGGGGTTTTATTCATGAGAACTTGCAGGCACAGGTAATTGCATGTGCACAACATGCACAACACTTTTTCCAGCTTCCTTCCCCTGACCAAGAACTAGCTTTGAATTTAACTGATATGGAATTTCATTGTGCCTATTCAAATTTGGATTTACATCAAATTGTTCCTCATCATTTGGACAATCCCCCTCATACAGTATATCATGTACAAGCTGTGGAGCAGCCAGTCCTGATTTCACAGAATGTGAAGACTTTGCCTCTTTATTTGAGGGTTCCCCTAAATCATATGCCACATGTATAGGTGACTGGTGATTTATAACCTCTAGGGCTATAGATTTTCCCCCATCTTCCCCTTCACCTGATATAGCGCAAATTTTGCTATTATTATCAGTAACTTGCTTCTTCTTGGGAATCCATTTCTGTACTTTAGCTCTTTTATTACAAAAATTTGTATCATGACCCACAAATTTGCAAACATCACACCACCTTGGCTTAAATTCATAAATCACCTTCTGTTTATAAGTCTTACCATTAGGCCCTTGGATGGTGATATTATAAGATAGTGGGGATGGCATTTTAACCTCTACTAGAACCCTAGCATAAGTCAGCCTTTGTTTGTTTGCTGTCAACATATCAGTAGCAATAGGTCTCCCAATTTTACTAACAATTTTACTTATGCTTTTAGAATTCCACAAATTTAGCCTCAAAGCAGGTAACTGAATCTATAATGGGTATACACACTTACCAATTTTATTTGTTTCCTCATCAATAAACCATGGTTTCAGAAGCATTGGTCTAGATCCAAAAAACCAAGGTCCCTTTCTAAGAACCTCATTCATTCCTTCCTTTCCTTTGAATTTGAACAAAAAAAGACCTGCCTTAAGTAGACAGATTTCTGGAGATTGAGGCTAAACCTTGTGCACATAACTTTCCATAGCTTTGAAACTAACATTCAAGCTAAGAACTTGTCCAATAGCAGAGGAAGACCACATTAAGACACCATCATTCCACTCTTCATCACTGAAAACAACTGAATCATTCACATCTGAAGGCAAAAAATCCAATACCATTCCTTTCCCAGGTTTTCTGTTATCTGAAAATAGGCTACTCCAGCTCTTGGTAGGGGTTTTGGAATTCTCTAAAGGAGGATCTAGAGTTTTATCCATATTATTTATATTCTCCTTATTCAAAATTAAAGAATCATCATTTTTAGAGTCTGAATTCAAAGCAATAGGATTTTTAACAATCTTAGTGCTTGAATTCGAAATCTCAGGGACAGGGATAGAAAAGGATCTTGACAATGAAAACTTAGATTTAGTCTCCTCTACCCAGGAAACTCTAGCAGAATCCTTACCACTATTACAAGAAAGAGAGGACTTACAGACCTTAAGTTCCTCCATTAGAGATAGCTGATGATTTTGAATTTCCGCCATTAAAGATTTACTGATTGTAGCTCCCTGAGGTCTCTCCATTGGAGATAGTTGACGATCTTGATATCCCGCCATTAATGATTTTCTGATCTCAAGATTTTGAGCTCCCTTCATCAGAGATGGCCTTCGATCAAGATTTGTATCTTTTAAAGAACATAAAAATTCCAGAATCTCCACCATTGATTTAGTCATCCTCGCTCCCTTAGGACCCATCGATCCCATGAGAGATCCATCTCCTTCTCCACTATCTTCAGAAAAAGCATCTGAATTCTCCTCAGGATCGATCAGAGATGAGATTGAAGCTCCTATTCCAGATCTGAGAATTTTTTTCCCGCTAAATTTTTTCTTCTTTCCCATCGAGATCTAAGCAGTTACGTAGGATAGCAGGGGAAGAATCGCCTGCTATCTTACGTTGTAACTGCTCCAACGGTTTTTTTTACTTTAGAACTCTTATTTCTTAGACAGCAATGAGCTGAGATATTCAAAGCTATATAAGAACAATCTTTCAAGCCAATTAGATTTATCGATCTTCATAGCATCAATCAAGAAGAGAGAATTTTTTTGTGAAACCTATTTAATATTCTTCTCTTTTATTCCTTTTATTTAGTTGAGAGTTGTATTAGGCTTTTTGGGTGTTATTTGGGATTGAGAGATTGAGAGATTCCACTTTGTATTCCTCATAATTAGTAAAGCTTTTCATGTGTTCTTGATATTTTTCGTGTTCGTGTGTTCTTGATATTTTTCGTGTTCGTGTGCTCTTGATATTTTTCGTGTTTTCGTGTAATTGATATTAGCTTATCCTGGGGAATTTTTCATAACATTAAATTATAGGTTATTTTTTTAATGATCTACCATCCAAATTGTTTATATTTTTAATTTTACCACCCACCGCGCCCCCACCCCGCACCCCCCTTCAAAAAAGGAAAAAAAGGAAAAACATTATACTTAGTAATGACGTGTTTGTTTCAATTTCTAAAATATAGGAAATAATTTCTAGTAGTTAAAAAAGTTATTTCCACCTTTTTTATAGTGTTCTAAGAAACATGTTTATTTTATTTTTATTTTATTTTTTGTTTGTTGTGGTATGAAAGCAAGAAGTGAAAATATTTTCTTTATCATTCCCTTATCAGGTCAAAAGCAAAGAATAAGTTCCATCATTACTTGACTATTATCTTTTAACAACTTCCCGCATCATCCCATCATTTAAATATTAAAACTCATTTTTTTCAAGTTTTTCTAGTCCGTTTACTCACTTTCTGGGAGGAATTAGTTTCCATCCAAAAAGTGGTGTTTTCTTCACTTAAAAAAAAATCTTTCGTAAATTTTTTTAGTAAAACAAATAAAGAAATCAAAAACCTTTGGAAACTTGTTGTGTGTTTTCTGACGATATCAGAGGCTTTCTATGTTTCCAATCCAAAAAACACACCCTTTTTGCATTACAAATTGTTAACTTTATTCAGTTTTAATCCCAAACTAACCGCCACGGATCCTCTACATCCTAGATTGTAGAGGATGCTTATAACTCACCAATAGCCTTCTCTCATTCTATGACCCAATATATTAAATAAATAAATAAATTATATAAAAAACCTGAGTCGTGGGGCTTATTATATTAACCAATCTTATTTATCCACCCATATAATTGTAGGCATTCTCTACAATTTAGAGTGTTATAGAATCTCTTTTACAAGCTAACCCGTCATCAAAGTTATAATGGTGTAGATAAGCCCTGATATAGAGAAAGAAATTATAACCCAAATTGCATTTTTAAACTTCCACGAAGTTTTCACTTTACCCAGCTTCAGCTTCGTTGATGTACGGTGACCACCTTCTCTAATGTTTTCAACAACCCATATCATAAAGCATGAAAATTTTGGGTATAAATCATTACAATTTGTGTATAAATCAAGTTTTATTTTATCTGAATATCCCTTCGATTTCTAGAACTCTAAGAGAATTATTGACATAAAACACATATAAATCATTGAAAGTCAACTATTTTTATTTATGATCTAAGATAAGAAAACGCTAACTTGTTTCTCCACGCATATTAGAAATGTCCCCACTGTATAATAATAAATTCTAGAGAATATAAAGAATATGCAAAATCGAATCTGATCTCATAATTTTGTGGAAAGGCTATTAATTGGTTGAGTTTGCCCTCTTATTTCCTCCTATTGTTAGATGTATGTCGTATCTGAAGCAATATAGGCGGCTACCCCCATTCGGGTACTTGCGTCGTGGATGGCAATAAAAAAGGCCCTCATCTAAACCACATCCTTTTCATCTATTAAGTTGATGGGGAAAAAACTTTTCATCTATCAAAAAGAAACCCTCGTCTATATGAGTTCAACAAAAGGAAAAAAACCCCTCCCCTATTCATAAACATGTAAGTTTATAAGATAAATGTGTTGGGATTTTTAGATCTCGCAAAAACTCCAAAAATTATCAAACGCAGTAAATAGAATCATACGAGATTTAATGTGGAAAACCCTCACCAGGAAAAAATCACGGGATCAAAATCAGTCCACTATAACCTCCAAAATACAATCTTTTGCACGGACAAAGATTGTCAAACCCTCTATCTCACAATACCCTTGAACCCGATTACACCATCTAAAATCTTAATTACAAAAATATTGTCTCTCTCCTTCTCTCTACTCTCCTTGGTTTTTCCTCCAACAATAAAAATATATATATATAGGAAAACCAAAATACTATCTCTAGCCTAACTTCCTAATTAGAATATGATTCAAACTCCTAATCTTGATGAGACTCAATCTTCTAATCATGATAGATCTTTAACCCTATCTAATTCTCATGAAGTTATACAAAGAATCAAAGAAATAATCCTATCTTGCCCGCCAAGTTATCTTGGCCTCTAAGAAAACAACTAGGATTGGGTCTAGCCTTCAAACCCGCATCCGACTTGGAGTTTGAGTTGGTACCCAACACAATGTCTACAACTACCATTGTTTCTTATACTCTAATTTTCACTTTGGTAGCCCAAAGTTTACCCTTATCGCTTTAATAGTCAAGGCGTTTTTTAAAAGTTTAGGACTCTTCAGTTCTCAATCCAATCCTTGGTACCAAAGTAAAATGTGATTAAAACTTTAGGATATCAAAGTGATAAATAAATATTTATAGGCATCAAAGTGAAATAAGATTGAATGTTTGGGTTATCAAAGTAGCAAGACATTACTGTGGCCCAGGGTATCAAAGTGAGAAGGGAGGTAAACTCTGGGGTACCATATGAAAATAAGATTTTTTATTTAGTATCATCTATCATCTTCTTCATGAAGTAATTAATCATAATTTTTTGTGTTATACAGAAGGAACAATAGAAGGCTGAATAAATCCAGCTGGAGTGGCCTTCTACAACAATGTCATAAATGAATTATTAGCCAATGGTATGATTACTTGTGAATCTCCAATTATTAGCCAATGTCATAAATGGATTAATAATTGATGACGATTATAACCAGGCATTACGCCTTTTGTGACTCTTTTCCATTGGGATGTTCCACTGGCTTTGGAGAAGAAATATAATGGTTTCTGAGACAAACAAATTGTGTAAGTGTAAATTATAAGCTTTAACTTTTATTAATCTAGTGATAAAGTTTTGATTATAGAGTTCACAACAAATTTAGAAGTATGCCTTAGCGATAATTATTTTACTTTTTGGAAACATAATCCTCACCAAATACTGCTTACATCTATATTATTAATATTTAATTTTAGCTCGAACCTTTTGAATTTATTTGTCAGAGATATGAAATCATATTTAACACTCTTTTCAAGATCCATTAAGGGTTTTTCAAATATTGGTCCTTTATATTTGATATTTTTAAATTAGTTTCTTAAGATACTTATTTAAATTACTATTTTAAATTTGGTTATAAATTGCTATAACTTGCACCAAATTAGTCCTTTGTTAGTTTTTCTATTTGATTTCATAATCCTGGTTGAGTCAGTTAGTAACTCGACATGATAAATTAAAATTATCCTCTCTATTCCTTAATTTCCTATCGAAATGGCACATTTTCTATTCTTTTTTAAAAAGAAAAAAACTAATTTTCCTTGGAAGAGAAGACTTTGTCAATAAGGGTCTGTTTGGTTTGATTTCTAAAAAAAAGGAAAAGGAAAAGGAAAAGTGTCAATAAATTAATTTTCTTCTATTTCTATAGAAACTTGTAGAAGAAGTTTATAGAACTCAAAAAATACTACTTTTTTTATTTGTTGCTATTTCTTTATTTGGTTTAAAACATGAAAATGAGTTCCTAACTTCATAGAAAATAGGTTGTTTTCTTTTTTTTTTGTTTGGTTGGATAAGAAAATTTTATGAAAAAGTGAAACTCATACAAGAATGTAGGCAATTTCAAATTTTATGAAAAAATGATACAAGTGTTCTTTATTACTATTTTGATATAAATGTTAGATTTTCTTGCAATTTTCACCCATTTGGGGAGGAAGTTGATTTCTACAAAATAGTACATTTTTTCCCTACTTTATAAAAATATTTCTATACATTTTTTTTGAAACCAAAAACAGTTTGTAGAGATCTACGGAAATCTATTATATAAGATAATCCCATTGTCCGGTGCTTTTCAAAAACTTTTTTGTTAAATAGGTGAACCCAAACAGCCCCTTAGAATGCTAAATAGTTGCTAATCTACATGGATCTATAGATGCACTTGTCCCGACACAAAGAACTAAAGTATATAGGAAAGATCTAAAGATAAATTAGAAGCGCATGCCCTAAACAAAAATCAAACACGACAATGTTTATGAAGTAAGATCAAAAACTCTGCCTTCATCATTCCATGGTGGGGAGACACATTCAATGTATGAAAATAAGAGTAGAAATATGAATGAATCAATCTCTCTTATCCGCTCCTTCTGTATAACTAGAAATGCAAGTCATAGCTTTAAGTTTAACAAAATATTCTCCCCCGATCACACAGAAGTCTACACCGGGACTTATTTCGAATAGCATATATGAAATTAGGCAGTAAATAGCAACTTCAATGATATGAAAAACTAATTTGAAAATATGAATGATTTAGCGTATCTATATGTAAAAAAGCCCAACCTAGTTCAAATGTTGAGGTCAGAATAGCATGATTTTAATTCTCCCATTGAATCGGATAATATAGAATTGTATTTATTTAGTCAATTATGTAAATCAACGATCTCACATAGGGGTGGTTTTAATCAACCATCTGATGTGAGTTGACTTTTCTAAATTTAAATGCAACTTATTTGCACACTATTGTTTTTTTTCTCTCAATGATATTATGATACTCTATTCATCTTGTTAGTGGTTACGCATTTTTGGTCGCGTAAATTTTTAAATTTTTTTTTGTTATTCCCGTGCAGCAAGGATTTTGTGGATTTTGCAAAAATATGTTTCATTGAGTTTGGCGGTAGGGTTAAAAATTGGTTAACAATCAACGAGCCATGGAGTTTCGCTACTCATGGATATAGCCTTGGGTGGCATGCGCCAGCGAGGGGCGTTCAAGGTGTTGACTTTGGGAACCCATTGACGGAACCATATATTGTCACGCACAACCTTCTTCTTGCTCATGCAACTGTTGTCCAGCTTTATAAGGACCACTTTTAGGTACATATGATACATCAAAATAAACATCTTTACTGACTTAGGAAATTAGAGAAATTTAAGGGTTAAATGACATACTATATCTAATAAATTAATATAGTATCTCCATTATTGATATTAATATTTAGTTATGATCTTAATTGTGCTAAATTTTAATTCTATATTTTAGAAAATTACTCTTTAGGTTTTACATTTCCACTTATTTTTCAATTTCTTATTGCACAAGTACTGTATTAATTTCTTCTTTTTTATTTATATGGAAATATTAATTTCTTTTAAATGTCCCATTATAACTGTGAACTTCGGTTATCTCTTCTTATATTTTAGGCCATACAAAGAGGAAAAATTGGCATTGTACTTAATAGTATATTTTACAAGGAATACTCAGACTCGGAGGCTGATAAAAAAGCTGCTAAGTGTGGGAATGATTTTGTTCTTGGCTGGTTCGTATAACTGAATAGCTTTTTATAAATCATAAGGGTGCGCGTAAAAGATGTCATATTTTATATACGTATACTTCCGATTTCATGCAGGTATATGGATCCAATCGTACATGGATATTATCCAAAAACAATGAAGGATATCCTAGGAGACAGACTTCCACCATTTACAGAAGATGAGAAGAAAGCCATTAAGGGCTCTTATGACATTTTCGGGATTAATTATTACACTTCCAGTTATGCAAAAGACAAGCCAACGTCGGGTCAAGATTTCACTTACTTTGATGATATGCAAATATCACAAGAAACAAGTAAGACATATAAGCAATGGATATTTTTCTCCTTTGCCGATGTTAGTTTCGAGCTCTAGTTTCCATAGTTTTGTTAAGGAAGTAAATCTCTGTGAACATCAATGTTGTGTGGTGATAGATTTATTACATTATATATCTATCAACCATCCATTCTGTTGTGCGCGACGTGGAATCGGTCGAATCGCACAATCCAAACGAGAGAGATCACAACCAAATAAACAAGCACAATCACCAAATAACACAAGAGATTTACGTGGTTCGGCGAGATGCCTATGTCCACGGGGCAAGGGGGAGGGAGTTCTTACTATTAGAAATCAGAGAATACAAGTAGAGTTACAAATCTCTCAGAACAAACCCTAAAACAAAGCTCTTGATCTCTCACAACTCTCCCACAATTGGATGCAACAATCCTCTCTTAAAGGCTGCTCAAATTCATCCTTGCTTAACCCTAAACAAACAGGTTTTCAGTTATATACAACTCAGAAACGAAACGGGTCAAAATCCAAAAGCCCAGCCCAGAATCATCGACGGTCGACCGCGGCGGTCGACCGAACCACAAAACCCGAGAGAAAATATCCTACAGTCATCCGCGATCGACCGCGATGGTCGACCGCTAGCAGCTCCGAATCCTGGTAGCACTTGTGCACGTTTGCGGTCGACCGCGACGGTCGACCGCCAGTCTGCCTGGCTGATTTCTTTGTTGTTTCCTGTATTTTTTCAATTCTCCACCTCGGCGAATGTTTCCACCAAAACTGAGCCGACACCAAATCATCCAATAGTCCCTCAACAAGTCAAGGAACAGAACTAGAGCTGAAACGGGATCTCCCCTATCTGAATCAACAAACCGGCTGCATCTGAAAGACTGCCTACGTATCCTCTTGCCCAAGGAATCAAGCCGAACGTAGTTCACCCAAATGGCCTCCAAAGGCCTCAATCCACTACAAGAGTTCGCAACCCTTCTCCAACCTCATGATCAAGTCTGCGGCTGATAGCACATCTAATGGCTCCAAACTGAACTAATCCAAACATCTCCACCTGAGATGAACCAATGGCCATATCCATACTACATCTACCAGCTGCACTCAAATCAATCAACCTATCATCTGCATCCAAATCAACACGATTCCTAATCTGTGTCACATCAGCTGGAATCCCAAATGATGCAGTATGATCTGAAGTTTCCACCTAACGTGGAGTAGCATCACTCTCTACCCGCTGTGATGTCCCAAAGATCTGATCACCACTCTCCACCTGCCGAGAGTCAAACGTGACATACCTGCTCAGAACAAAATCAGAAGCCAATACCTGATAATCAAACACGCCTCTGAATCCCAAATGTGCTATCGGATCAAATCTCACATCCATGATGTGACCAAGTACTGGGTAGCCAAACATCCGACGTAACCTAAAATCTGAAGCAGCTCCACCAGATCCAAAATCTCTACATGCAGCAGTCGGCAACCTATACATAAGATGACCCAAACATGTTGTAGCCCGCACACTAATGCCAATGCTCGACATCACACGCCGATCCTCCTCTAGAAAGGAACAGCTACCCAAATCTGCCATCTCGCCTCGTCGCCTCAAAGTTTCCAAACCAATGAAGTGTCTCCTATTGTCGTGAGCTCGGCACAAATGTAAGAAAGAACCCCTACCATAATCATAACGTCGGGTTACCTTTCTACCAACACACTTCCTCCATCTGTTGCGGGCTTCTAGGACTTCACACTAACGGGACTTGGTTGCAACCCACCAATGTCTAGAGCAATCCCCAACTGCAAAAACCACATACCTATTACCTCCCAATGATGCTCTCTTGGAAGGCCCCCGAATGCATGAATGAACACCCCTCAGAAACCCCTCGAATGATGGATAGAAGTGCCAAACTCCACCCCGGTCTTCTCGCTCATACCAATGGGTTCACAGGACTTCAAACTGCAGGTCAAAGCACTCCTCAATAAGCTATGCATGGCATTACCAATCAAATAACCCAGCATCAAACAACGCCACAGTCTAGCCGAATCTGATGAAGTCGTCATCTTCCTATCAATCGCCATGCTTCCAAGCAAATAATACAAATTGCTTCTTCTGACGCCCTTCATAACAATCATGGACCCTAATATGACCTTCAAACGTGCATCCACCAAGGTCACTTTATAGCCAGATGCCACCAAAGCTCCTAGTGAAATGATGTTCTTCGATAACTGCGGAACAAACCTCACTTCTTCCAACTCCTGAATCACTCCGTCATACATCCGAATACGAACGGTACCAATACCACCAATAGAGCATGCATGTCCATTATCCATGAGCACAACATCCTCTCTTTCCAACTTCTGAAAGCTGGAGAACCAATCCCTCCTAGGGCAAACGTTGTATGAAGTACCCGAATCCAACATCCACTCTGTAGAGTTAGCAACACAAACTGACGGTAGTGCAGACAACGAATAGCCCGAAGAATCTGAATCTGAATTGTTGCCACTAGTCTTGACAACATTCACCTCTAGAGCATGTACATCTTTCCCCTTATTCTTCTCAGCTCGATTTAACTTTTGGCATTTAGCTTTCCAATGTCCATCCTCTTTACAAAAGGCACACAGACTCCTACGAATCCCTCGATGTGCACCTCTAGACTGCGACCTCCGGCTTCGGTTTGAACCACGGTCATGAACAACTAATGCATCTCCCGATGCTTTCTCGAAGGACTCATCAACACTCTTCCTCAACTCATAATTCACCAACGCTAAGGTCACATCCTTATAGCTAACAGTAGTTCTTCCATTAATCATAGTTAGGACAAAAGTACCATAATCATCCTCGGGCAACGAACACAAAAGTAGCATCGCCTTGTCTTCATCCTCAACCATGATATCCACATTGGCCATGTCTGAAAGTAGATTTGTGAAGTTGTTAACATGCTCCCTGATAGAAACTCCCCACTTCATCTTGAACTGGTAAAACCTCTTCTTCAAGTGAAGCTGATTCTCAATGCTCTTAGTAAGATACTTTTCATTGAGTGTTTCCCACATCTTCTTTGCCGACATCTCGTTCATCACATCATAAATAAGATCCGGCATCATAAAAAAGATCCGGCATCAAGCATGACCGAATAACTCCACACGCCCTACTATTCATCTTCTTCCAAACCTTTTCTTCCATATCAACAGGTTTCTCTTGCAACTCAAGAGTCTCTTCCAAGTTTTGAGCGTCCAACGCATCCATCACCTGGCACTTCCACAAACCGAAATTGATCTTACCATCAAACTTCGGAACATCGATCTTCATGTTATTGATGCTCAAACTATGTATCGTCTTCGTAAGAGACGATCCCGATGTGCTTGCTTCACCCATGTTGTTGATCTAACTCTTCAAATAGGAATCCTTCAGCGAATCCTTCAAACAAGCCTCAAGTCGAACCCAAAGCTCTGATACCAATTGTTGTGCGCAGCGCGGAAGCGGTCGAATCGCACAATCCAAACAAGAGAGATCACAACCAAATAAACAAGCACAATCACCAAATAACACAAGAGATTTACGTGGTTCGGCGAGATGCTTACGTCTACGGGGCAAGGGGGAGGGAGTTCTTACTATTAGAAATCAGAGAATACAAGTAGAGTTACAAATCTCTCAGATCAAACCCTAAAACAAAGCTCTTGATCTCTCACAACTCTCCCACAATTGGATGCAACAATCCTCTCTCAAAGGCTGCTCAAATTCGTCCTTGCTTAACCCTAAACAAACAGGTTTTGAGTTATATACAACTCAGAAACGAAACGGGTCAAAATCCAAAAGCCCAGCCCAGAATCATCGACGGTCGACCGCGGCGGTCGACCGCGCAGGTATCGTGGTCGACCGAACCACAAAACTCGAGAGAAAATATCCTACAGTCATCCGCGGTCGACCGTGACGGTCGACCGCCAGCAGCTCCGAATCCTGGTAGCACTTGTGCAAGTTCGCGGTTGACCGTGGCGGTCGACCGCCAGTCTGCCTAGCTGATTTCTTTGTTGTTTCCTGTATTTCTTCACATTCATGAGTTTACTTCTCTTTTTATAAGTCTCAAAATTTTCATATATATTACTCAACATACAGGTGCTTATTTGACCTTTTTATACGAACACAATTGTATCACTTAATGAAAATCACATTAAGCATAAAATCATACGGTAATACTTATCTTGAATTTTACAGAGAACAGGATCAGATGCATGGTTGCAATTGGTATATTTATCTCAAAAACCTCTGATTTTAAGGCTAATATATACATAAAACTTTTCAATCTTGGATTATCACTTCCTCTGTATACTTATTTATGCCAGACATTGTTGTGCATGTGAAAGGGCTAACATGCATATTCTATATTTCTTGAAAATTATTATAATATTTGACTCATAAACTATAAATATTATTTGAGAATTAGTAAGGTTCTATATAACTTACTGGAGTTTTCTATTTTTCTTCTACAGAGAATATTTTTGGTGAACCTATTGGAGATCTGGTAAGTCTGAATCTTTTTTCAAACATGATGAAGTTTCAATTTCGAAAATACCACATTGATGATATATAAGTTAATATTTTTAGGGACTTACTTAATTTATAGTCTTCAATGTATAGTTCTACTTATTGATTTCTACTTCCGCATGTCAAGGCGCGCGATAGCATTTGTTGAGTAATTGTTATGCTTTTATATTGTACTAACTATTTTTTTATCTATTGCAGCATGGTTCCTGGATTTACGTACACCCTGAAGGAATTAGAGAACTATTGATATATATCAAAGAAAATTATAACAACCCCAACATCTACATTACTGAAAATGGTTAGTACCTTACTTAATATCGAGCTTGTGATTTCCAGCTTACCTATTAGTAACTTTCATGTAGT
>BQKN01065114.1:0-22884 GCA_022839385.1 Asparagus kiusianus
AATTTACTAATGGTGTTCTCTGAATCCACAAAGAACGATCTTCGAATCTACGAAGAACTTCGAAACTACAAAGAAAATATTGAAAAGAGAAATTTTATTGATAAAAAGTTATTCTCCCTTTGGGGTTACATGACTCTTCTTAAATAGAAAAATAAATAAGACTCTTAGCAAGACTAGAATTATAAAAATTAAAGTATCAAATAGGACTCCTCGTAGGACTAGAATTACAAAAATAAGAAAGTGTCAAATTCTATCCTAAAAAGACTCCTTATAATAGAGGGAAAAAATCATGAATCAAAATTGATTTTGTTTTCTAATCTAATTTGACTCTAAAATTGAATTTATTTCCTAATCTATATTTCCTAATCTATATTTCCAAATCTAAATAGACTCCAACTCAGATTAAACGTCCTACATCATTTTTTTATAGAGATCCTCTACATCTTTACTTGTAGAGAAACTCCACAATTCACCACTTAAATCTTCTCACTTAGTACCCTATGAATGCTATTAATTATTTGAATTGTATAAAAAAACTTTTGTAGTTCATCTGCGAAAGATTTTCTCCACAACATATGATAAGCATGATCTATTAGCGTTACAACTATAGCCCGCATTAGTAAAAAAAGACGCCCTTAGATGGATTATCCTAGATGGAAAAATTTTCGTCCAAGATAAAAATTATACTAGACGGGAAACATTCAGTCTAGTATTATCCGTCTAGGATGAAACACCCTAGACGGAGAACCGTCTACATAACTCTTTTTAGACAGTCTTTTTAATACAAAAGTTTTTCCGCAGGTCCTACCATCCTAGATGGATTTTTCCATCTAGGATATATCCTAGATAGAAAATTTCGTCTGGGATGGCAGGATCCGCGAAAAAAGTAAAAAAAGTGGGAAATTTGGGGATCAGCTCTCAAATTTTCAAAAACCCTTACACACCACCTGCCTTACTGCCGCTGTGCCGCCCTTGCATACCCCCCTTGTCTTGCTGCCACTGCTCACATTCTGCACCCAATACTTCTCCACCGCCACCGTACCCTTCCCGCCTTGCCTCCGCTGCACCCCTGCCGCCTTGCCATCGCTGCAACTCCACTGCTACGCGTCCGCCCTGCCGCCTTGCCGCAACCGTACCATTGCATTCTACTCGCCTCCGCTGTCGACTTCTGCGACGGCTCGATCACGTCTGAAACATCCAGATCTAAAAATTTAAGGTAAATTTTCAAATCTTTAATCAAAATTTCAAATCTTTAGTTGTGGTATTTTCTTGTATTTTTATTTTTATGAAAATTTATGTTTGAATCACATCTCTTTTCCAAAATGCAGATCTGTCAGGGATGATGTTGCTGTGCAAAAGTCACCAATCCATCCCATATTGTCCTCTCCCTAATTTAAAGTGGGCTTCATAATAAATATTAATTTTTTATAATTTTTGCAGTTTATTATTCAATTAGATTTGGGTTACCCACCCTAATCAAGTTGCATTTTCCCTTCATAACTTTGATTGTTGAAAACCTAATTTAAATCATAATAACATTAATTGAACTACATTTACGCCTAATAATCCTAGCCCTAATTGAACATATTTTAGAAATTAACCGTAAGTGAAAACCCTAATTGATAATGTTTGATTCGTTGAACAATTAATTTTTTTAAAAATGGTGTGATATATAACACAATAATGTGTATAATGTGTCACGTCCCGCTTCTCGAAATACGAGGGAATTGGGATGTGAACAACCCCACGACGTATTAGACTGAGGAGAAATAAGTATTAGACTTTTTATACTCAATCTAATACGTTAAGCGTTAAGAAATAAATGCAATGCAAAGTCATAGGTCTCGATCACAATAGCGAGAACATAATAAACAACCCAGAACAACATGATACATATCATCCAAGACATCATATACGAGTCAACATGTTCTGATACAAAATAATCTAACTAAAATACTAGAAAATATAAAAACACATTGATCAAGCGGAAAAGGAAAGTGTTACAAAAGTAAACTAGGACCATCAACTACTAAAAGAAAAACTAGGCTTCAACTTTTCTTCTGCTCTGTCTGCAAAGCACTCCTACTGAGGATACTTGGGCTTTGGCATATCTCCAAACTGGACTTGTCATTCCTTTAAGTCTGATGTACACTAGAGAAAACAGGTGTACGTCAGCGTGCATGGCACATGTCAAGACCCCACAAAAAAATAGAAACAGTCGAATGACCAAAAGCAATAACAATAATAATAAAGAGAAACATGCAGCTGGAATACTAATAAGCTAGATGCAATCCACCACTAGAGTATAACAATAAGAAGAATCCATAATCATCCAAGTATCAAGGTCATACAACTAGCCATCCTATAATAGCTCATTAGTCCACATCTCACATAGAGTCAATGTTCACATCATCAGATAACTGACTGTTCACAAATCCCCTATGTGCATCTAATCCTGCGAAACAGGCGACTAGAAGACTACACGCAATCTGATCTCAGCCTGGTCCGAACTCAGACAAAGCTCAGGTGACAAAACAGGCACTGACCAAAGTGACGAAACAGGTCACTTAGAACATGGTATGTGTATTGGAATGTGTATATTAGAATGTGTACGTCGAATGCACATATTTGATTTATATTTGCATATTGGTTGGATTCAAATTATTATTGAATTTACAAGTAATATATGTAATTACAGAGGGGAAATATAAGTAATTACAGGTGGGAAAAAATTTTCCAGCAGAGAAACCGTTTAGGATACGTCCCTGACGAAATTTCCTCTGGGATGTGAACTATTAGGAATTTTAGATCTCGCAAAAACCCCAAAAATCACAAAACACAGCAAATAAAATCACACGAGATTTAATGTGAAAAATCCTCAATAGTAAAAAACCATGAGATTAAAATCAATCCACTATCACCTCCAAATTACAATCTTTTGCATGGACAAAGACTGCCAAACTCTCTCTCTCTCACTCTCTCTACTCTTCTTAATTTTTCCTCCAATAATAGAAGAATATATATAGGGAAATTAAAACCATATCTCTAGCTTAACTTCCTAATTAGGATAGGATTCAAATTTCTAATCATGATGAAACCCAAACTCCTAATCATAATAGATCTCTAACTCAATCTAATTCTCATGAAGTTATCATAAAATCAAAAACACAATCCTAACAATCTCCACTTTGGATTTGATTCTTAAACTCCCTTGAAGATATATCATCGTCGTCTTGAAACTTTGTCTCTCTCTCTCTCTCTCTCTCGTTAGAATCTTCTTTTTCTTTTGCATATCAAATCAAAACACATGCACTCCAATTGGATGCCTCTATGACCCTCACTTTCATCTCTCTCACTATGGCGCCTCCACCTCTTGTGCACACAAAGAGATAATCGCCACATCTAACATCAGAAGCAAATCAACCATGCTTATCCTCCCAACTTGAGCCTGACAATAGCCTTCCCCTCTTATTGTCTTTGTGCTCCATTTTCATCGCTCGTCTCAAACTATATCGGTGCACCTCTCCTACTCCACACTTCAAGCCAAATGCCTCTATCTCCTTCATCACTTGGTTAGGACTGAGTATGAGCGTTCATCATCTTCAAGTCCAATGCTACCATATCCATTAGCATGCATGTCACTTAGTCATTCTTGCTTGCGAGCTTCATCTAATCTAGCACTGTCTATCTCGAGTCTACACACCAACCAACTCTTGCTCTTGCAATAACTCTGAATAATTATATGCTGATAACTCTACTACTAAAGTCACATCTGATTCCCTACGCCAATCTTATTTGTCGCATACTCGTTTGCCCTATCTGCCATCAAATCTGACTCGTCATCACCTTTAGAACTTTTCAGTACTTTCTGACCAACCTGAACAAAATCTGAAAAATCAAACTCTTCCATTACGTTTAGAGCAATCCAAAATTCATAAATCAACTCCTGAATTGTTAAAATCTACCTCCAAACCCATGATCAGAAGATAAAATAATTTACACCATCAGATTTGACTTAATAATTTGTTAACCAAACCCTCACCCAAACTTTGTTCCCGCCGCTACAGTACTTTCATTTTTTTTCTTTTTCTTCATATTAATTCTAGTAATGCCATCGATTTTCATCTTTGTATAACATCTATCTTGCGAATTGACTCCCGGATTTATTATCACGGATCTGATACCACTTGTTAGAATTTTTAGATTTTGTAAAAATCCGAAAAAATCACCAAACGCAGCAAATAGAATCACACGATATTTAACATGAAAAACCCTCAACAGGGAGAAACCACGTGATTAAAATCAATCCATGTTGCACTATGATACTACTTATTGCGCGCCATGCGGAAGCGTGCTTGACAACCAAACGAGTCGGTGAGTGATGAGAGAAGAAAACCAAAACCAAACACAAGTGAAATTCACAAAATAATAATCAAAATCACTCACAAACACATGAATTTACGTGGTTTGGCAATTGCCTAGGGAGAGGATGAGGAGATTTAACTATATAGAGGAGAAATACAACGGGTTACAACTCACAAAATCACTCAAATATAACCCTAACCAAAGCTCTCAACTCCCTCATAATATCTCCATCTCAAAGTACTCAAAACAATGCTAATTTTCTCATTAAGAAACCCTAAAAAACGTGGTTCTATTTATAACAAAACACAATTCCAAATAGATTAGGATTCTAAAAACGAGTCTGTCACCCCCTGGTATGGCACACACCACACCCATGACAAGCATGGCAGACACCACACCCATGACAAACAGGACAGATTCTACCATCGGTGTGGCAGACACCACACCAGGGTGTGGTGGAATCTGTTTTGCTTATTCTTCACGTTTTTTTCTCAATTCCTTCACCGTTTTCACAATCCACTATCACCTTCAAATTATAATCTTTTGCATGGACAAATACTGCCAAACCCCCTCTCTCTCTCTCACATTCTCTCTACTCTTCTTGGTTTTTTCTCCACCAATAGAAGAATATATATAGGGAAACAGAAACCCTATTTCTAGCCTAACTTCCTAATTAGAATATGATTCAAACACCTAATCATGATGAAACCTAAACTCCTAATCATGATAGATCTCTAACCCTATCTAATTCTCATGAAGTTATACAAAGAATAAAAAACACAATCCCAACGTGAACATCCGTCTAGGAAGTATCTTAGAAGAAATTTCCATCTAGAATGCTTCCTAGACGGAATGCTTTTCCATCTAGTAATATTCTAGACGGTTTTGTTTTCCGTCTAGATTGTCTTTCTGTCTAGGATGGTTTTTTAGACGAAATTCCATCTAGAATTCTCATCGTATACAAAAACTTACTAGACGAACATCCTAGATTGAATTCCGTCTAATATGACCTACGTAGACGGAATTCAGGCTATTCTAGGCGGAACATTCCATCTAGGATGTCTCGTTTTGTACCAATGATGTCCGCAATCTAATTCCATACTGATCTGTGCATTGGAATTTTTTGTATACGCAATGGGATTTTTCAATTTTTTGTTGTAGATGCCTCTTTTTACCTTGTAGTGCGAAACTATGTTAGCTTATTAGCAAGTATAATTATGGATCCTTTACCTAATCTACGTGAACTTATTAATATGAGAGTTTTCCAACTTGTTGCCTGCAAACATTTTGTGCCGTGGTATGCTATTGTTTGGTGTTCTTTATCTATATGCCTACACATGCTTTTGTCCTATTGGCTTGCAGCGTGTGGTAGATTGCTTACTCATGAAAGATTGCTGCGATTGGGGATTTTGCGAGGTGTATATATAGTAAACGTGCTTTGTGTAGTCAAGCTTTTGAGACTGTGAACCACTTGTTTTTTCACTGTCCTTATGCTGCACTGGTTTGGAAAAAAAAAAGATTTTGGCATGCATGGCTACGTCCAAATAGAGGTCCTATGGGCTGGCAAGAGCAATTGGCATGGTTCTATTTGCAGGATGAAGGCAGAGCTCCACGAAAAAGACTTTTGCAAGCGGCACTGGCTGCTGCCGTGTATGAGATATGGCTCGAGGGAGAGAAATATGAGAGTTTTCTGAGATATTGCTGTTGGGCCGAATGTTCTGGTCAAACGCATTATAGTTGAGGTGATTTCGAGAGTTCAACAGCTTAGTTCTCCGAAGTTTAAGAGTTGGATCGACATTTTGGTGTGATATTTATGTGCTTTTAACAGTTTTGGAGTGTATGATATTTCTTCTAACCATTAGACCAAAACTCAAAAGTTATGGTAATTAAAGATTGAAGATTCCCCTGCAAGTTAAGCGTCCTTTTAATTAATGGGTCGACGTCTAGACTCACGTAGCAGTATCCATTTTTAGAAAATCCGCTTTAAATTTATGGCCGGTGGGATTTGAACCTAGGTTATTCTGATGTTATCTTAAATTAAGTCATCCTAATCATTACACCAAAACTCCAAAGTTTTGATGAGGGTTGATGATTATATTTTTATATTCTAATTACAATCTTGTTAAGATTGAGAGGTGTCTTGTTGAGATTGACAGGTGTTTTTTTTGTTTGTGATCTGTTCCCTATAGTAGTAGTAGAGCAGGGCTTGTCTTCTGCTCCTGGGTACGCCTAGGATTATTTTGTGTACATACATTCTCAAGTTGGTAAATGAAAGCTATATCAGTTACCCAGAAAAAAAAAAACTATCAGTTCTTCTTAAATAATCCTCTGGGATAGGAAGGTATTCGCATACAAAACGGTAAATCCCGTGCTTTCTTTTCATCATCAAGAGATTGACTTAAAGCTTTGGAGAGTGATCACCAGCAAGAAAAACAGACGGTCACCTTTTCGCCTTTGTTGGTATAGACCTGTATGTATGTTTAAAGCTTTCTAGTCTTCTCAAACAAATATAATCAATTTGGTCGCCATCCGAGTATCCAAAGCCCATAGGATGGTTCGATATCGGAAATAATCACAACCTGAACACATGTATAAGATATCGGCTTTCATACTCTTTAATTTCCTCCTTTCACAAATTTTTTTTATCTTATTATCAGTTCGTGGATTCTGATATATACATTTACAATAGTATTTAGAATCTGAAAGTATACTTTTGAATTCTGGTATAGACATTTACTATAGTAATTAGAATCTGACAGTACTAATTTTGTATTGCTTCTATAAACACGATGCTTCCTTTTGACTTGATCACAGAGGCCTGTGAGATATCCATCTGTCAAGCATCATGAAGCAGCTCTTAGGCTTGTATTCTGGTGCAGTGTGACCGGCATCCTGCAATGCATGTCAGCAGGAGGAAAATAGCTCTATGTAAGAACAAATAATCGGTGTCTTCGTGACTAATAAAGAGGAACTTCTTTACCTTTACCGTTGCAAACGTCAAGCTGTTGGAGTACTTTCTCGTGTATCTGATGAACCAGAAGAAGACCAAATAGCAACATCAAAATTTTCAGCAGGTCATTACAAGTTGCTATACCGTAAGGATTATCGCGTTACGTAGGATTTTAACTTACCCAGCAACTTGGCCATCTACATGCCATGATCTCCAGTCATCGACAATGGAGTAGTTAAGCGATCTTATCCATGCTTGTGTACCGATAAATGGTATAAGCAAATCCTTGTCACCGCTGTGCAAACCAATAATGAAATTTTATGACAGGGTGCTAAAAGTAATTAAAATTCCCGAATGTGATGAAGGCTATTGGAAGTTTTGTTTGCTCCACCTGTACACCAATGCTCGATACCCTTTCTTCGTTAGATTGAGGTGGTATGGTACTGAACTCGGTGTGTTGTCTGTATATGCAAGGCTGTGATTGCACCTAACCCACTCTCTGACTGTTCCCTGCTTCTCATTAAATGTACAAATATTTCAGAGAATCACAAGTTTAAATTTGTAAACAGACTGTATTGTGGTGTACGCAGTCTATCGCTCATAATTCAAATGTAGTATTTACAGTGTACCTTCTTGATGTGAAGGGCCTCCCTCGTCTTATAGTTGTTCGCCCAATAATAGGAAAGATAATAAGTATATGACTGAAATACGTGAACATCAACAGTTCATTAGTATAGAAAATACTGATCATTCTCCATGTGGATCACACTGAAGGAATCACACTTACTCTACACTTGATATCTGGAGCAGCCGGCGGAAGAAGGATCTCTGGATAATTCTCTTCTAAGGACCGATCACGAGACGTATGCCTTCTTCCAGGCGATGCAAGAGGACAATGGGGATCCAGTGTATAGGCTTTGTTAATTTCTGAGGTAAACTGTGTTTTCGGTAAAAGTTACCTTCATTGTTGAATTCATTATAATATGGATTGCTTACAAAGAATTCAAAATATTCAATAAAAAGAATAAGAAATAAAAGATTAAAACTTTTAGAAAATAACGCAAGATCCGTTCGTCGTTTCTTCTTGCGTGGGTCTTTAGCCGGTGACGAGGACGTCGATATCCGTGGACTACCTGACAATCAGATCAGATCCGGAACTCCGTCGATCCGCGAAGGAATCTAGAAGCAGAAGCGCTTATCTCGGTAACGGCGAGATAATTGCTCTTCTCAGGATTATCGCAACGGGATAATCCTAAGGAATGGATGCATGTGATGCAGATCTGAAGAATCTCTCTCTTTAGTGTTGAAGAACTCGATCAATCTTCACTCCGGCAGGGCTTTGCCAATTCTCCAAACTTCCAGCCCTGAAAAAAATGAGGACCTGGGGCTGTATTTATATGCACAAAGGGGTTCCGAGTGGTTAAAACCGTGTACGGAGCATTTCCAGGGCTGGAGACACCCCAGGGTGTCTCAACTTGGGCCGAGACACCCTTGGGTGTCTCGGCTTGAGCCAAGACACCCTGTGGTGTCTCGGCCTTGGCCGAGACACCTTAGGGTGTCTCGTTTGTACATTTGTCCGTTTCCTCCGTAACTCCTTCATCCGAACTCGGATTTGAGTGATCCAAAGTACGTTGAAAAGCCGACGAGGAGTTCTATAAGCTCCAATGATTAGATCATCTGTGGAATAAATGAGACACGAAGGGTATTTTACCATTTGTGAACGACACGGGGTTCCCGATCAGTTCGTATCCTTGTCATTCTGAAATTCCGCAGTTCGTCGATTCACTTCAGGCGTTCACCGACATCAATCAAGCTTTGGTGAACCAGATAGCGACGTTCATTGTATTTTCTTGATGCTGAGCTGTTCGTAGAGACCTATAGACAATTTTTAATGCTTACAGATAACCCCTCCAAAGCGTCCAGACTCGTTTCTTTTATAGAAGAGGCTGGAATACTTTGGATGTGATTGATCCGGCCTTCGATCGGTATAAAGGACCTGTCGTTAGCTTTAATTCTTGACTCCTTCGATTTTCAATCTATTCGATGCTTTGACGAATAGCTGAAGTTCTTTCGGCGTTGCGTTTATCGTCTGGCCGTCGTCGAAGTCTCAAATCTAAAACTGATGAGTTGAGTTTGGCTCGCGTCGTCGAGTTAACTTTGAACTGACTATCTCCGTCATGATATATCGACTCGCGTTGACTTTTTGACCGTAACATGTTGATTGGCATTGACCTAGGGTTACGCGTTGACCGGCGTTGACCTTAGGGTTTTGAACGTCATACGTTGACTTTTCGATTGAAACGTGTTGACTGGCGTTGATCTAGGGTTACGCATTGACCGGCATTGACCTTAGGGTTTTGAATGTCGTACGTTGACTTTTTGATCGTAACACATTGACTGGCGTTGACCTAGGGTTACGCGTTGACCGGCGTTGACCTTAGGGTTTTGAACGTCGTACGTTGACTTTTCGATCGCAACGCGTTACCTGGCATTGACCTAGGGTTACGCGTTGTCCAGCGTTGACCTTAAGGTTTTGAATGTCGTACGTTGACTTTTGATCGCAGCGTATTGACTGGCATTGACTTAGGGTTACGCGTTGACCGGCGTTGACCTTAGGGTTTTAACCGTCTTACGTTGACTTTTCGATCGCAACGCGTTGACTGACCTAACAAAATGAAAGAGGAAGAATTTTATATTCTATCTTTCAACACTGAAGAGGAAAAATTTTATATTCTACCTCCAGTTGGAAAGGAAACTCAAGGTGGGATCTCCACCCCTAGAATCCGGAAAGATGAAACTAAGAGTGTGATCTCCACTCCGAGAATCAGAAAGATTCAAGAAACCCTAACTTTTATAGGATTGGTTGCTTGATCCAAAAAGAGCTCCTCATTTATTGAGGGGGAAATTCCAATTTTAACCATAACTTTTATAGGTTTAGCTAAAGAAGGAAAATATGAAAGTTGTTTTTTCCGTTTATCAAAAGAAATAGCTCAAACTTAGTCCTAACTTGCTGCAGGTTTGACTAAGTAAAGTTAGAGACAATCCTAACGTTTATAGGTTTGATTGCTCAATTTAAAAAGGGACCTCTCGTTCATGGAAGGAATCGAGAGGAGAATCTGGCTTTGGTCCTAACTTTTATAGGTTTGACCTGAAAGCAAAGGGAGCGGAATACAAGTAGTAGTAGAAATACTGGTTTGTACTGGCCACTCGATGAAGAATTTTGATGTTAAGTGATCAGGACTTAACACGTCAAGCTTTAAAAATTATCATGAATTAGCGGATAGAAATTTTAGTGGACCCACCGTCAGTTGATTTGATCAGTGGGGGATTTTGTGAGGAAGTGTTAATCTGTCAAAAGATTGAATCTCGTCTCAACAAAATAACTCATGAGAGTTAGTGAATTTGGTAAGAGGAAACATTCTGACATTTAGAGCTTAAATGTGAATCTCTTATTTATCACTTTTACAGTGATTTGGTTATCCCTAAGAATACCACATGTGGTATTCTTCTGAGAACTTCCTGATACATTGGTTATTCTGAAGGTACTAAGGATAGTATTTTTTTAGGAACTTGTCATTTATTAGCATCATAAGCCGGTCACCATCCTTGGTAACTAGGCGATATGCGCCATTCGAGTAGATTGTCTCTACTACGAATGGTCCCTCCTATTTGGGTTCAAATTTGCCTTTCTTCTTAGAGTTAAGGATCATAGGCCGTCTTTCAGTTAAGACCAAATCTCCTTCTTTAAAACTCCGTTGTCGAACCTTCTTGTCGAAAGCCCGAGAAATTCTGGCTTGGTAAAACTCAATATGCTGTTGAGCTTCTAGGCAATTTTCATCGAGCATCTCGAGTTCTTCGAGACGTTGCTGATGTTGTTCTTCGGTCGTCATCTGGGTTGTGAGAGCAATTCGAAGAGATGGAATTTATATTTCTAACGGGAGGACGGCTTCACACCCGTACACTAAGGAATACGTGGTTGTGCCAGTCGATGTACGTACCGTAGTACGATAGGCCCATAGAGCCGCGCCAATCTTGTCATTCCAATCCCGTTTATTATTTTTCACAAGTTTCGATAACAACTTTATGATAGTCTTATTGAAAGCTTCAGCCAATCCATTTGTTATGGGATTGTAAGCCGTCGACAAGACATCCTGAATTTTGAACTTCTCGCAAATCTTGATGAAAGTGTTGCTGACAAATTAAGGACCGTTGTCATGTATGATTCGTCTTGAAACACCATGCCGATAGATAATATGGTGTTTGATGAATGCGATGACGTTACTGGTCTTAACTTCTCTGAGCGGGATTGCTTCAGCCCATTTGGAGAAGTAGTCAGTAATTGTCAGGATGAATCGATCACCTTTGACTGACGGGGGATTTATAGGACCAACAATGTCCATTCCCCAGGTCTCAAACGGCCATGATGTAACCGAAGGATGCAGATGCTCCGGAGGTTGGTACATATAATTCGCGTGTACTTGACATGCATGACACTTTCGAGCATATGCGACTGCGTCACTCATTATAAGAAGCCAAAAATATCTCATTCTTCTGATGCGGTCATAAAGCTTAGGGCTGGGTTGGTATGCACCACAAGCCCCTTCGTGTGCTTCCTTAAGGACTTCTTCAGCTTCTTTAGTCGATAAGCAACGTAACAGCAAACCATCATACCCCCTGTGGTATAGCGTTCGGCTCTCCGTATTATAGTATAACCTCGATGCCCTTCGTCGAATTGAATCCCTCTCCTTCACATCTTCTGGCAAGATTCCATACAAGACGTAGTCGATGATAGGGAAACGCCAATCTTGGGGTTCGAACTCGACCTGAGTTGCGTATACCTCTTGAACCTCTTCTTCTGTGTCATCTTCATCGTAGATTGGTACTAAGAGTTGGTGAGTTCTTACCGTAACAAACTGTTCTATTCCGAGAGGCTACACCAGAGATACGGCTAATGCTACTAATGCATCTGCGTAGGTGTTCTGTAACCGCAGAACATGTTCGATGAAGAATCCTTCGAATGATTCGGCTATTTCCACTACCATCTTATGATACAGTATTAAATCCTGACTTCGGACTTCATACTCCCCTTGAACTTGCTTGACTATTAGTTGAGAATCATCGAAAGCTTCGAGATACTCAACCCCCAGTTCTTTAGTGAAATTGAGTCCTATGAGTAGCGCGTTATATTCGGATACATTATTTGAGCATGGCTCGGTTAAAGAGTATGCTTGATGCATCACATGTTTTCCTGGAGAAACTAAAACAACTCCAACTCCGGAGGAAACCTTAGAACATCCAGGAGTACTTGCTATATTAGTTGCCCATGAAGCACCATCGAAATACAAATGCCATACCTGTTGATGGGAAGTTACGTTGACTTCATGGGTTTCATCGGGTAAGTTGTCATATATCTCGGCGGTATCCGTAGTTGGATTAGCTGTCAGGAGAATACAGATGGCCTATCCTTTTATTGACTTTTATTGTTTAAAATGTAAGTCGTATTGGGACAAGAGCAAGGCCCATTTTGCTAACCGCCAATTCATGAAAGCTGGTTGTGTCATGAATACTCGGACGGGGTTAAATTTGGAGATAACATAAATAGTCTGTCCAACCAAGTAATGCCGTATTTTCTGAATCGCGAATATACCAAGGCGAGACATTCTCTTTCGATCATGGGATATCGGGACTCAGCACCTACCAAAGTCTGACTCAGATAATAGACTGCCTGTTCATGACCGTTATCGTCATCTTGTGCAAGCAGTGCACTTAATGAATGACTCGTCGCCTTGACATAAATCAAAAATGGTTTGCCCGATTTCGGTGCAATGAGTATAGGTGGTTTTGAGAGATATTCTTTAATGCTCTCGAACGCTTTTTGACAAGCGTCGTTCCATACGAACGATACGCCCTTCTTTATGAGTTTGGAGAATGGTTGACATTTTCCTGAGAGGTTCGAGATGAACCGACGGATATAAGCCAACTGCCCTTGCAATCCTCTGAGCTCTTTAAGGTTTCTCGGAGGTTGTAATTCATTAATTACCTTTACTTTATCAGGGTCGATGTGAATACCTTTGGTGGTGACGATGAATCTAAGGAATTTACCACTGGACATCCTGAAGAAAGACTTGGTAGGATTCATTTTCAATTGATGGGTCCGCATCAGATCGAACATGGTCTTCAAGTCTTTAATGTGGTCGTTCTTGTCACGGCTTTTTACAACCAGATCATCCACGTAGCATTCGACAGTCTTTCGGAGATGCTCCTGAAAGATCTTTGACATGGCTCTCTGATATGTAGCACCTGCATTCTTTAAGCCGAAGGGCATAACAGTGTAGCAGAAAACGCTGAGGGGCATTCTAAATACGGTATGCTTTTCATCATCTGGATGCATCTTTATTTGGTTATAACTAGAAAATCCATCCATGAAAGACATCTTCTCGAACCCGCACGTGTTGTCGATGATGACATCTGTGATGAGAAAGGGAAAATCATCTTTTGGGCAGGCAGCGTTAAAATCTCTAAAGTCAATACAAACCCTAATTTTTCCATTCTTCTTAAGGATGGGGACAATATTGGAAAGTCATTTGGGATGTTGCTCTTCCCTAACGAAGCCCGAGTCAATAAGCTTTTTAACTTCTGCCTCGATTGCCTCCATCATCTGCGGACGAAACTGTCTTTGTTGTTGTTTGATAGGTTTGACATCCGGCTTAATATTGAGACGATGCACTGCTACGTTCGGATCGAGTCTTGGCATGTCTTCATAGTTCCAGGCGAACACATCAATGTATTCCCTGATAAGAGAGATTAACTCTTCTTTCTCTTCAAGTGGGAGGCTATTGCTAATGAAAATTGGTTTCGGATTATCCTCATCACCCATATTCACTTGAACCACTTGATCTTCGGTAGGAGGTTCTCTTTGTTCAAACCTATCACCGTACTGCATGTTTAGGTGATGAACCCAAGGATCTTCCCAAGTTAGCATTTGATCGTCTTCCTCTATCGTCGCAGGATCGACCGTAGCCATGTTCGACATTAGCTTTTTAAACATTTCACCCAGACTAGCATCAGAATCCCAAGCTGAAGAATCAGAAGAATATCTGTTTTTAGCTTTGTTAGCAATTTGATCGATGACTTGCCAGCAAGATTCGTCATCAGATGAGGAGACATAGCCTAAGCCTCTTCTATGACGATAATAATCGTCGGGTTTTTCTTTTGGTACGTAAGCCATTCGAGGCGGAACTCGCGGACCTCGACTAAAGCAAAGACCTTCTCCGAGCATGAAATCATATCCATACTTCTCCATGAGATCACGCGCTTTCGTGTTATATCTAAATAGATGAGGGGCAGGTTTATCCTCATTGTCTTCCTCCTCTAAGAAGTGGTCTGGTAGCGGAGATTCTCTTCCTTTACCATAGATAACCTCTTTTCCACCCCCCGTCTTTGTAGGAATGACAAGTGTCGTTCCGAATGGATCTTGTACCTGCTTTTTCGTCATACAAAATGATTGAAGCGGCATATACAAATCAGGGTTATTATACAGCCCTTCTGTAATACTATCAAGACACAATGAGTACTCTAAATCATCATCATTTATTGCAATATCTTCGGCAAGTTGCCAGTTACAACTACTTTCCGATGATTCTTCATCGTCAAGATTGATTACAATGGGTACAATGTCATTAAGTACAAAACCACCATCATAATCAAACCCAGCTTCGGTATCAGCTTCATCCCCGCTGTCCGTTCCTTGGGCCGATGGTTCAGTATCGGATTTGGCACCGTATAGAAGGGAATCGGTGAAATAGTTCTCCAACCCCTTAAACGGTTGCTTATCCGCGACCACCGTATTGATCTCATTATTAGTGTCCACATATTTGAGGCACTGATTGTAGGCGTATAAAATTACCTATAGGTCCCACAATACAGCTCGACGACGCCAATTCAACAAACGGACCATCGAGCGACGTACCCAAGCAGTGGAATGTATCCACTCGCACGCGGAATCGAACCAACGTTTCGGGGAATCACCGAGTCATCTAAACAAGAGCGAACTCGGTGATATAACGATCGAATCAAGATTGGTTTCGGACTCGAACTCAGAAGTGGGTTTACTGCCATATTTGGAATCGGATCAAAACGAATCGAATCCGAACAAGTCAACCACACAACCGAATCAAAGTCCAAATCAACAACGAATCGGAACCCGAACGACGGAACCCGAACAACAAACCGAACGACAAAAACCGGAAAACCCGCCTAAGGGGGCTCGGCCAGGGCCGAGCCACCTGCAGGTGGCTCGGCCAAAGCCGAGCCACCTGTGGGTGGCTCGGCCAGGGCCGAGCCACCCACAGGTGGCTAGGCCCAGAACTGTGCAAACGCACAGTTCTGAGTGCCTATAAATAGGCCAGGGCATGGTTCATTTCAGAGGCGGGATTTTGGAGGGTCGAAGCTCTGCCGGATTGGAATCTGAGATCTAAAAAAGATTGGAGCTTTAGAAGATTGAAGACTTGGACGTTGAGATCCGGTGCTCGGCGATCATCCACGCCAAACAAGGCAAGAGTTCGAGAGGGACCGGATCTGAGATCTACACGATTTTCCTCCGGATCTAAGCTTGGTTCTTAGATCCCGAGAAGAGTCTCGAATTCGCTTGGTCGATTTCGACACTTGGGCTACTATTTCCTTGGTGAATTAGTACCCCACTCGGCTATTATTTCCTTCGCGGAATAATACCCGTCATATCGTGTAGATCCGACCGGATCGAGATCACGCGGTGGTCCACGGCAAATAACCCCGGCGCAGGCAAAGAACCCACACAAAGCGAGTGACCGCATAACAGGAGCTCGCGATTCGTTCGACATAAAAGGAAATAAATTGTAATCTTTCTTTTTCTTATTTTTGATTTTCATTGTAACCGGCTCTTATAAAAAGACCGGATCTTTGTAACGCATAAAGTTGTTAACTAAGATGGCAATGATATCAATGAAGAAATGCACAAATTTTCCCGCGAACACTGATGAAGAGTTGACGGGACTATAAGATTACCGTGGATCCAGGACCGACCCAACAGTAAGTTATAGAATGTTTCCGTGTCAATCACGTAGCAGGTAACCTCCGACTTTAAGTCCCCGATCTGGCATTTTATTCGAATCTTTCCCAAGGGTCTGGACCCACTAGTGTTGAATCCGTAGATCGTAGTGCCCGTGGAAGCTAGCTTACTTGCCGGTATTCCGAGATTATACATCAATCAGAGTGGCATGATGCTGACAGCGGAACCCGGATCGACTTGGATCCGGTTGACCACGCTTGAGCCAATGTGACCGGTGAAGTACAAAGGCCGGTCATGCTTCGAGTTCTTCGTCTGCATGTCTTCTTTGGTAAAAGAAATATAGGGAAAATGGTGCGCCGCAAGATTGCAGTGTTGAACCGGCGGCTCTGGTTCTTCAGGAGATGGCTTGATTCTAGTCAGAAAAACTTCAGAATTGCTCAAAGCTTCTTGCAATGCCTCCCTTGTGTCTTTTGAAAGACGCAACAATTCATACAACGTTATTCTAGCTGGTATATTAGCTAGTTGCGCCATGATATCGAAGCGATGCGGAGTACTCGAGCTTCCCGGTTTATCTATTCCAATCGGTAGATTGAACCGAGGCTGCTTTGGGTTTTGGACTTCCTGGTGTAGAGGCTCTTTTCCTTTTTGCTTTTGTTGGGTTTTCTCCACAACTATAGGTGCAGGAGGAGTCGCGATCACCCCCATTTCCGCCAATGTCTTAGAGGGAGCAGCTTTAGTCACCCCCTGTTCAGCTAACTGCTCTGAGGCATCTGGATATTTAAAGTGGTATTCATTTCCGCTCCTGGTAATAAAGGCTTCCGCTCATCTTCGGATAATGGGAAAGTAGGCATACTTTCGTTATCTCCTTCTGGAATAGCTGCGGCCCCACAACAAGACTTACCTTTCCCTTTTGACTTTTTCTTGGAAGAGGATCCAGTCCGTTGCTCATCTCCAATTAGATCGGGATGAACCCAAAGAATCTCGCCATTTGGAGCTGTGTGTGGTACAAGTCCTTTCTGGCGTTGTTTGTGAGGATCGTCGTTCACTGTCTTTACCGCCGCATTTATCACTGGCTCTGGCTGAAACCAGTTCAAGGGCACGGATCCAAAACTGATCGACACTGCGTTCGCGCCCACCTTCTTCTCCTTCGGTTGCTTCATAGTGATGACTCCAACATCCACTAGTGGAAAATACCAATTTACCGACGGATAAATAGCGACGAAATTTTCCGTCGCTATAAACCTTATTATAGCGACGGAAAATTCCGTCGCTATTTATCCGTCGGTAAATTTATTTTACCGACGGATATTTAAGTTTTAGCGACGGAATTTAACCGCCGCTAAAACTTATAGCCACGTATTATTAGCGACGGAAATTCCGTCGCTAATAACATTTTTAGCGACGGAAATTTCCGTCGCTAAAGAAGTTCGGTGGGAAAATTTTTTGGGCGCGGGCGCCCAAAAATTTTGGGCTGCCCGCGCCCGTAAAAGACCCAATTTTTTTTTTTTTTTTTTTTTTTTTTTTTTTTTTTTTTTTTTTTTTTGCCGCCGCCGGAAATCCGCCGCCGCCGTTCTTCCGCCGCCGCAGCAGTCCCTCTCTCTAGCCTGAAAACAGGTATCCCTCTCTCCTTGTCAATCTCCCCCCCTCAATCTCTCTCTCTCTCTAGGTCAATCTCTCTTCCCCCCCTCAATCTCTCCTCCTCTCTCCCTCTCTCTGTTCTCCCTCTCTCTGTCGACTGCCGCCGCCGGCGGGCCGACCAACTGCCGCCGGCCGCCGGCGTCGGCCGACGAGAGAGGGAGAACAGAGAGAGGGAGAGAGGAGGAGAGATTGAGGGGGGTATAATTTTGTTAATTTGCTTTGGCTTTGAACATTACTCTTGCAATTGATACAATTTGGTTCATAATGCTTGCAATCAGTATACTTTGATTCCTACTGCTTGTAATTGGTACAATTGGGTTTGTAGATTTATACCTGGAATTGACGAATTTTTGTAAAATAAGAATTAATTTCATGAATAATTTCTAGCTACTGATGTGAAGAATATTTCATTAGCTTTATTAGTGATGTTGATATCTAAATAGAAGATATACATCATCAATAAATATTAGATACTGAATATAGTTTTCTTTTTGTTATGATTTGATTATAATTTTACCTTATAAGACTCCAAAGCTAGAGATTTTTCGTAGAAACTAGGATGAACTTGATTTTAGATTCTGAACTAAGTTCGCCTTGTAAAGTTGCTTGACCAATGCAATGGATAGTTAGTTTAGTAATTAGCACTAATTAGTTGACATGTCATGTTGGGTTGAGCCACCTAATGTAAAAACTTTGATCGGTTATTGAATCTGGAATGAAGTTTCTCTCTAGCCCCTAGCGACTCTTGTTTAGGCATATATGGAGCAGTGTCTTTTATGCCAATGGTTGACTTTTTATTTATTTGTTTGCATATGCACGTTCTAGTGCTCATTAGGTCAAAACACACAATCTTCGTTTGCGAAGTGGGGTAGGGGGCGAAACCAGGTCAGGTATGAAGTGGGGGTAGGCGTGTATTAGTGAATTTGATTAAAGTGAGTGTTAGGGTGAGGGTTTTGGAGCATTGCAAGGAACAGATCGGTTTTTTCTTTGTTTTTGGTGGCTGTCTTTTGTTTTGAGAGAGATAATTGTGTGAGGGTTTAGATTGAGTGATTGTAAACCCTAATTGTGTTCTCCCCCTCTAATAGTAGATCTCCCCCTTCCTTGCCCCGTGGACGTAGGAAGTTTGCCGAACCACGTAAAATTAGTTTGTTTGAGTTTGTGGCCATTGTAATAGATTTAGGGTCCCTCGACGCGCAGTCCTAGAGCTGACGAGAGGAAGAGCAAATATCCCACTTTGATGGGATATTAGGCTTCAGATTCTTGTTCCCTTTGAGAAACAAGAATTCTTATCGATCTTTCTCTCTTATTGTGCACCAGAAACTCTGCCGAAATTTCCGCTGTGCACAACAGACTGGTGGCTGAAATTTGGCCGAATTCCATTCTTGTCTTTGCTTTAATCTCGAAGTTGTGATGAACCCTCATGTTGAGCTTCGAATCTGACCCCGATTTCTAACTCCTCTTTCTTTCTTGAACCTGACAGGAAATAACCCCTCTTTGGTATTTGACGAGCTTCGAGCTCCCTCCTTGATCGCTTCATCGACTCCAGGTGAAAATCGCCCTTGAACCCTTCATTAACTTGTCTTTGTAACCTCGCATGTAGACATGGCTGAGACCTTTCTTAGTTTCCTATCTGAATATTTGTATACGGGATGAATCGAAGCCAAAAGCTTGTTAACTTGGATTTGGTTACGGCAGAATTTTGTATAACTCTTGGTTGATGCTTGACGACTTGGATCCGAACTTGTATATTGACTGAATTTGTATGTAGTCGAGTGATTTAGTTATGAACTTGGCTTGGTTGGTACTTGTATATGATTCAGATTCGAACTTGCATATAACCGATAACTTAAAATGATATATGTAGGGATATGCTCACTTCCATTAATTTTTAAATTCCAGATGCGGACAATTCCTGACAAATCGTTCATGGGCATACCACGTGATCGAAGGCATCTAGACACTCGATACAAGGATGGGATAGAAGCTTTCTTAGCCTACTCTGACACCAACCCTCTACGGTCACTCAGCGGGTTGATTTTTTGTCCTTGCAAGAATTGTAGGAATGATAAAATGCTCACTAGGAGTGACGTAAGTTTCCATCTGTCAATCAATGGATTTGATAGCTCTTATGTATTTTGGAGTCATCACGGTGAAGGCGTCCCGGTGATGCAATTAGAGGAAGAGTTTACTGATGTCGACAATCCGACAATTGACACAACTGATATGTTGGAAGATATTCTTACCGCCCCGTCTTCGAGTGATGTTAACACTACTGATATGTTTCAAGATGTAGCCCGATTGATGAGACTTGTTGAAGAAAACGAGTCACCGTTATATGAGGGTTGCACCGAGTTCACAAGGCTTTCTTTTATGCTGAGGCTTCTTCATATCCAAACACTCAGTGGGATGGCTGTTACACATTTCGAGATGTTATTAGACTTGCTCAGGAAAGTCATTCCAGGCGGCGAGAAGAGCATCCCCGCAACTTATTATGAAGCTCACAAGATTGTTGATACCCTGGGTCTTGATTACAAAAAGATAGACGCCTGTCCTAATGACTGCATCTTGTACAATAAGGGTAATGAAGGTCTAGAGGAATGTCCGACGTGTCATGTATCGCGTTGGAAAAAACATACGGGTACATCTGAAGGCATATCATCCAATAAGCAGAACAGAATCCCTGCGAAGGTTCTCCGATATTTTCCAATTATTCCTAGGCTGCAGCGGTTTTATATGTCTGCCGAGCTGGCTGAGAATATGCGATGGCACTCGACCGACCGTAAAGAGGACGGGAAACTAAGACATCCTGCGGACGGTGAGGCATGGAAGCACATTGACCGTATATACCCCGACTTCGGTAAAGAGTCTCGGAATATTAGGCTGGGGCTTGCTAGCGACGGATTTAATCCGTTTGGATTAATGAGCTCTGTTTGGTCTACCTGGCCAGTGTTGCTGACACCGTACAACATGCCCCCGTCGATGTGCATGAAGCAACCGTACATGATACTGTCACTTTTGATCCCTGGAAGATATTCTCCTGGAAATGACATCGATGTTTTCCTCCAACCATTAATTGACGACCTGAAGCTTCTCTGGGAAAAAGGTGTCAGCACTTATGATGCTTATGGTAAGGAGTCTTTCTGTATGCGGGCAATGGTCATGTGGACAATTAATGACTTCCCAGCATACGCTAACCTGTCTGGATGGTCGACGAAGGGTCAGATTGCTTGTCCGATTTGCATGTCAGACTATGAGGGAAAGTTCCTGAAGTACAGCCGTAAGTTTTGTTATTGGCAACACAGAAGATGGTTGCCTACAGGGCACAAGTTCAGAAAGTTAGTAGGAAAGTTCGACGGCAATCCAGAAAGAAGACCGACACCACCAAGGCTGACTGGAGAAGAAATATTTGAGCTTCTACATCCTTTACCTAAAAAAATATTTGGAAAAAAAAGATTCAACAAAGAAAATCCATTTGGTGTTAGGAGAAAAATATTGAAGCAAAAATGGAAGGGAAAGGGAAAATCAAAAGGAAATAAGCCTCGCAATGTCCGGTCGCATGAGCGTGTCTCAAAAGGCACCGAACTTCCGCATGGATGGTCAAAATTCAGCATATTTTATCAGCTGCCATATTGGAGAAGTTTAAAAATACGTCACAACTTGGATGTCATGCACATCGAGAAGAACATATGCGAGAATCTCTTGAACACTTTGTTGCAGGACGGGAAAAAATCGAAAGATGACTTAAGGGCACGTCGAGACCTAGCAGAATTGAACATTCGTCCGGAACTGCAAGCTATAGATAAGGGCGACGGAAAGTTTGAACTCCCAGCCTCCCGTGTCACACTGTCGAAGGATGAGGTCCACAATATGTGTTTATTTCTAAAGTCCGTGAAGACACCGGATGGTTATGCTTCAAACATTTCAGCAAATGTGCATATTGAGGACAGAAAGATTTTGGGACTCAAGACACATGATCATCATATTCTATTACATCAACTTCTCCCGGTTGCGTTGCGACATGCTGACAAGGAACTCGCGATGGTGGTAATAGAATTCTGCGGTTTCTTCAAGCAACTATGCTCTAAGGTGATTGATGTTAGGGAGTTTGAAGAATTAGAGGGACGTGTTGCTAATACACTGTGTAAAATGGAAATACTATTTCCACCCTCATTCTTCACGGTCATGGTGCATCTCACAATACATTTAGCATACGAAGCCCGCATTGCAGGACCAGTTCAATATCGCTGGATGTACCCCGTGGAGAGGTATTTATTATTATAATATTCATTTAATATTTGTCAAATTACGTTCCTCAGTTCAATTTTGTCACAAATCATGAAACTATATGCTTGTAGGTATTTGGGTTTCATGAAACAACTGATGCATAATCGTGCACATCCTGAAGGGTCAATCGCAGAGAACTACATAAGTAACGAGAGTTTGAATTTTATCTCTCGTTACTTGCGGGGCGTAGAGACAAGGCTGAACCGTCCCCAACGAATAATTGACGGTACATTCTTCAATGATCGTGGGGAGGATACTAGATTCCCCAGAATGGAGCTAGATCAAGCCCACACATATATCCTGAGCAATGATACTACATTTAACATATACGCGGCGTAAGTATTTAACTGTTTGAATCAGATTAGATCACCTCACAATAATACTACATTTATCTCTATTTAACCGTTATAAATGCTTCTTGTCTAGGCTTCACATCCGACATGTCCAGACTAATCTTAAATGCAGAACAAAAAATAAGAGAGTTATGGACACACACTCTAGACAATTCCCTGCATGGCTGAAGGGTGAAGTAAGATGCTAATACATTTCTGATTCGTATATCAAATATATGTGCCTGCCAACAGATATGTAAACTATTTGC
>BQKN01065116.1:7568-32599 GCA_022839385.1 Asparagus kiusianus
GAAATTCTTTATATTCCTAATTTATAACTTAAATAAGTTTAGAAGTTACCTCTTATTTTCTCTACAATGAATTCTTCTGATGTGCATGCATTAGGAGTTTCTGTTATGTCAATAATATTATCTTTGCTTCATCCCATTCCACAAAGATCTAAACTAAATACATGAATTTTTCATTGCCAATTTGCCTTATATTATAATATTAATATTTAATTTATTTAGTATTTAAAGAATAAAGTATGAAATTTATGAGTCATACTAATTTTTCTTATATCTTCCATGGAGAATTCTTCTTTGATTGGGATAAAATTATTAAATTATTCTTCAATGTAGCTCAGTCTGTGCTTCTTTAATAGATGTGCCTTATGTTAATGCTAATTCAAGTGGTTCATGGATGTTTTCTATATTTTAGATTTATTTTCGTCACTTTCCTATTTGCAATGGAAATAGCTTGATTCTTTTGAAGGATATCTTTGAACATTTTGATAGTGTCTCCATATGTAATTCCATATATTTTTGCCCTATAAATATTATTAACATCAGAGATTAATTTTTCTAAATTATAATCAATTAAGCCATTGTATTATAGTCTTTCATCATTTTATGGATTTAAACATCTATCAATTGTATGCAGTCACTTTTATTTATATAGTGATGATAATTTTTAAGCAATAATATTTTTTAAATTTTTATTTCTTAACCGGATGTTTTTAATCAATTCTTATTATTTTATTTTTGTTTACCAATTTCAACTTAAACTATTTTTAGATGTTGAAAAGGGAGATTAAAACCTAAATTATATATATATTAATGGGTATCTTTGCCATAGGATGGGATTTCCCTCCTTGTTGTCTATGTGACAAAATCCCCACCATCCTCATAAAGTATGTACAAATCCTCACCAACTCACACTCTCTCTCCTACTTTATGACAACGATGGGGATTGTGCCACATAGGCGTCAAGTAGAAAATCCCCTTCTATGACAAGGATACCCATTAATCTCATATATATATATATATATATATTATGCAGAGAGAGAGAGAGAGAAATATGGGTATGCTTGGTACCAAGCATAAATTTTGTGATTGGTAGTGAGGTGACACAATCCCCTCCACTCATTCAAATGGAGGACCACATTCATATGGGTTGAATATATATTAATGAAAGAATACCAAGCAATTACACTTTTCTTTGTTAAGTTTTAAAAATTCAGTCCTTTTTGTTGGTTTTGAACTTTGAGGGTGTGATATGTAATTTTTAAAACTTTAGGAGTATTTTTAAAAAAATACTTTTAAGTTTGATAGTTGTAACTTATATATTTCATGTGTCGATGATAATTTTTAAATGTCAAGATATTTTTTGCAACTCTAAAATTTTGAGCGTATTTTTTACAATTATTAAAGCTGTAGATTAATTTTTTGAAAAATTTAAATTTTAGCGATCTACCAATAGTTTCCAGATTTCATGTGCACTGGTTATAAAATTTAAAATTTTAGAGTTTCTTATGATTTTTTAATTTTGAAGGAGTTTTTTTATAATTTTTATAACTTTGAGGTTACTTTTAAAAAATTTAAAATTTTTAGATGCCTAAGGGTAATCTCTTGAAATTCATCTTTTGTTGTTTGTAAATTTTAAAATTTTAGGGTAGTTTTTTATAATTTGAATTTTTGATGGTGTTTCTATAACTTTTGAGACATTGAGAGTGTTAATTGGAAATTTTAAATTTTTTGAAGGCTGCTGTTAATTTCCTGATTTCATATTTGTTATTTTAAGTTTTAAAATGTCAGAAATTATCAGGTCCATCATGGTAATCCATTGAATTCATTTATACCATAAAGATGTTTTATTAATATTATTTTTTAAAATTGTTAAGGTATAAATACTTCATGTAGGATTAGGAGAGGATATAATTATGATTAAGATATAAATAAAATATTCAAAATAGTGAATGATAATATTGACCATAAAAAGATTTTTCCGAATTGATTTTATGTTTGTTATTTTAAGTTTTAAAATGTCAAAAATTTTTAGGTGAATCATGGTAATCCCTTGAATTCATCTATGTTCTTTACAAGTTTTAAATTTTTAGAATTTTAAGGTGCTTGTTTATAATTTGAACATTTGAGGGTGTTTTTATAAATTTTAAGACATTGAGGTGTTAACTGTAAATTTTAAATTCTTCAAAAATACTATTAATTTCTTGATTTTATATTTTCTACTTTAAGTTTTGAGACGTCGGGATGGTTTTTATAATTTTAAACTTTTCAGTGTATTTTGTATAATTTTAAAACTTTTTAGAATTTTTTTGTAATACTGCATGTATTATAGTATGTTAGCTACATATAGTTTCTTTATCTTAACAAACTAATACCATAAAGATATTTTATATATTTTATTAATATTATTTTTATAAATTATTATGCACGTAGGATTAGTATATGATATAATTATGATTAAGATAGATTAAGATATAAATGAAATATTCAAAATAGTGAAGGGTATATATTGACTATAGAAAGATTTTCCCGAAGTCGTACTTCTAAAGGGAGTATGGTAACGGCCTAAAAATCATTAAGTCCAAAAGCTGATAAACACAAATATGGATCTATTAAGGTTTTATATCTTGATTTTTCAAATACGTACATTGACTTAAAAAAAACTACCCAAAAATCATTGTGTGGTGTTTGTCTGTATAAAAGAAAAAAGTGAAAGTGTCACAATGAAACACATTTAACGTTTCTGGTGTTTGTTTAATTAAAAATGGTTATGAAAGTGAAATGTGAAAATGAATCCATCAAATTTAATGACGTTCAGATTCCTCTTAGGGCCTGTTTGGTTGTTTTCCAAAAAAAAAGGAAATGGAAAACAAACATTTCCAACCCATTTCAAGACATTTCAACACATTTCCCGTTTTTCTTTTTTTTGTTTGTTTCACAATGAAATCCCTGCCACGTCATATTTAAAGAAAACTCACCGACAAAAGCAATAGTGTTTTTAGCAATTAAATATTGATATTTAATCATCTATTTGCATTTCTTGTGTTTGTTTGAACAAAAAAATAGAAATAGAAATTAGCCGCAAAAGCAATAGAGTTTTCAGTAATTAAATAATCCTTTTTATTCCCACCATCGTTTCAACAATGCTTTTAGTAATTAAAAATTCTTTGAAGTAATATTTCCAAGTGTTTTCAGAGGGTTTTGGTCTGAAATGAGTTTTCTCAAAAATCTGATGTGACATCCTACGTGTCACCCTCATTTCTTTAAATCACAAAACGAAACAAACGTGTGATTTAAAAATCGGCTGAAACCAAAATCTTACGTAACGGGGAGGGGGGTTCTCATTTTTTTTAGCAAACAAACAAGCCCTTAAAAGGTATTGAAATTAGATGAAAGTGAGAAAAGTAGGGAGTACTGCTAGGAGGACCCAAATATAGGTCAGAATGATGAACAAGCGATGTGGCAATGGCAAGTGGTTAGCAATTTAATAATACTAAAAGCTTGAACAAGGGAATCCTTGTCTAAAATTCTTGGGAAAATTGTGTCAGGGCCCCAAAAGTAGGAACTCCATGTGACCCAGCCCCTTATATTTTGGCCCTTGTGATTCAGCCCCAAAAAGTAGCATTTAATGTTTTAAGGCCCATCCACGTCAACAGTACAAAAAAAGAGATTGTATTTTGAAAAAAAAACCCGATATTACCCCTTCACTTATCTTCCCCAGACGCCTCTGGTTCCTTAAAACATGAAAAATCACGTCCCATAAATACGATCTGACTAAAAAAATAAAGGGAAATTTCCCGCCCTTTTTTAAACTCTATCATGAACAATAACTCATGTTAGTCCTAAGTTATTTAATGTTAGTTCTAACTTATTTCATATTAGTTCTAACTTATTTAATGTTAGTTCTAATGATAAGTAAGAGCTAACTTTAAGTGGAACTAACATTAATACTTTGGCTATTTGGTCTAGTGGTAAAGCTTGGTAATTTAGAGAGGAGGTCAGGAGTTCAAACCCCTAGAGCTACAATATATATTTAAAGGTCTTTGATTAGGCCTTGGGCCTTGGGACTCTTTGTTAGTTCTAACTTATTTTATGTTGCTTCTAACTCACTTCATGTTAGTTCTAACTTAACTCACTAGAACTAACGCTTAAATTAGAAATAGCACTAGCTGTAATTTAGAACTAACATGACATCAGATAGAACTAATACGAGAGCCACTAGAACTAACATGGGCTATGTTTGGGTCAGAAATTACTATTTTCATTGTCATCGAATCTATTATAACTTTAGTCGTTACAATAAACTCAAATAAAAAAAAGTTGATCTTTTTATAAGATCTTCTTACACAATGAAAATATATGATTACAATTCCTTCAAACAACACACAACAGATGTTTATCGCCTGTTGTTTGCGTAGGATCTTTGCCTGTGTCAGGGACGTTGATATCCGTGGACCGCTGCGGATCAGATCTGGTTGATAGATTAAAAATCAAAGCTCCTACTTCACGAAGGAAGTATTCGCTGAAGTGGTAATCCCTACCAAGCGAGATTACGACTCTTCTTGGGATTTAAGACCAAGCTTAAATCCGAAGGAATATGGGGGAAATGAGTTTCAGATCTCTCGAACTCTCTTTTTGTTTATGGAGAAACTTCGTTAAGATCTGCTAACCCTCTGAAATTCGTGGCTTCACTCTTAATTTTGATAGCACCTCGCCCTCTTGATTTCTTCTTTGTGAAATGAGCCCCTAGGCCTATATTTATAGGCTTTGGTTGGGGGGTTTTCTAATAAGAACGATGAATTTGGTCTTATCCTCAGTTGACAACTGCCTAGCCATGTGTAGAGATGATATCAAGACAGTTGGGAACCTCAGGAAAAGAAGAAATCTCGTGAAAACCCGTTGAAAACCGTCAAAACGCATTTTCAAATGAAATCTGTCGAACCAGGTTCAAACGAACCGAACCGGGTGCGAACCGAACCGAACCGGGTGCGAATTGGCGCGAACTACCACTTGGTGGCTCGGCCTTAGCCGAGCCAATTCGTACCACCTCGAGTATTTTGACTCTAACTCTCTCATCTGATCTCGGAATAAGGTGATTTAAGATGCGTTAGAAAGCTGACGAAGAGAGATAAACTTTTTGTCTTTTGAGTTTCTCTAGAATCAAATAACATCATAGCTGAAATATCAGTTTTTTGTGCGAGCCACCAAATGGTGGCTCGGCACTGTGCGAGCCAGTTCGTACGTCCTCGGGTATTTTGGCTCTGACTCTCTCGTCTGATCTCAGAATGAGGTGATTCAAGATGCATTAGAAAGCTAGAGAAGATATCTACAACTTCCAATAGCAGATCCATACATGGTATGTGCGAGTCACACATGGTGTTTTGTTTAATTGGTGGCTCGGCACTATACGAGTCAGTTCGTACGTCCTCGGGTATTTTGGCTCTAACTCTCTCGTCCGATTTTGGAATAAGATGATTCAAGATGCATTGGAAAACTAGAAAAGAGATCTACAACTTTCAAAAGACGAGCTACACATGGTATGTGCGAGTCACATATGGTGTTTTGTTCAATTGGTGGCTCGGCACTGTGCGAGCTAGTTCATACATCCTCGGGTATTTTGGCTCTAACTCTCTCGTCCGATCTCAGAATGAGGTGATTCAAGATGCATTAGAAAGCTGGAGAAGAGATCTACAACTTCCAATAGCCAAGATACACATGGTATGTGCAAGTCTTACATGGTGTTTTGTCCTTTTTGGGCAAAACACAACTTCTAGCTAGGTTGTTTTGCCATTTCGTGTGTTACGTTGACTCGTACGCTTCACCGATTCGCATCATATATTCGTTAAGTTGGAGGTGACCGGTGAACATGTTGGCCACTTGGAGCTAGCCAATGAGCGTAAAGGCCATTTGGAGTTGGCTGATGAGCGCGCGGGCCACCTGGAGCTTGCTGATGAGCGCACTGGCCACTTGGTTTGTCATTTTGGTGGCTGATTAGCATGCGAGCCACTTGGTGGTGGCCGGTGAGCATGCGAGCCACCTGGCATTGACCGTTCTGATGGTTCATCGCCACATCATTAACGTTTCGCCGATTCACTTCATGCGCTTGTCGGCATTAGATGATCCTCTTTGACTCGGACAATCTCCTTCGACTTGGATAATGGTGTTCATCGCCTTCTCTTTGTCTCGAGCTGTGTGCGGACACCTATAGGTATTTTTAGACGCCTACAGATATCCCTTCTAAAGTATTTCAGACTCATTCTTTAATAAAAGAGTCTGGAATGCTTTGGATATGATAGCCCCCACCTTCAGTCTGTGTCAAAGGACCTATAGCTGGCTTCAATTCTTGACTTCTTCAGCCTTCAGTCTATTCAGTATTTTTTTGAATAGATGAAGTTCTTCCGGCACTTGGTTTATCATCTGACCGTTATCGAAATCTTAAACTGAAGTTGATGCATAAGTTTCTGAACTTAGATCTTGTCATTGAGTTGACTTTGAACTGATTATCTTTATCGATAATTCATATATGAATGTGATTGAACTCCCTGGAATCATCCTCTAACCCAGAATCTTTCCTTAGCCTTATTTTGGCGAAATCATCGATGCGTTGATCGGTATCGACCTTTGCGTTGACCGACGTTAACCTTTGCTGTAACACGCTGATCAGCGTTAACATAATTTATACTTGTATGTTTGCTGAAGTTTACACAGTTTAAGCTCTTAAGGCATTGGAGCATGGTGGTCCTAAATGTGAGGCTGCAGGACCAACTGTTAAAGCTGATTCATCTGCATATATGAATGTTATCGGATCCTCAAGTCATGAGACCAACTAATAGAGCTGGTGCGTCAATGACTCTCACATTTATAGGATTTTTGGAAACCCTCAGCCATCAACGGGTTTGATGAGCATTTACCGAATACCGTTTGAGTCGGGCTAGCATGTAGATTGTTTAAGTCCGTTCCGCATGTAACATTGTGCTAAGAGAGTTAACTCCCTTAGTGCTATGATATTGAATACGTAGACTTCGTCTTTCTCATGGGAATAGACTACCCGGTAACGTGTGTTAGACGTAGACTTAGGATTTTTGGCAAACCCTCAGCCTTTAATGGATTTGGCGTGCCTTTATCGACTACCGTTCTTGTCAGGCTAGCATGCAGATTGTTTAAGTCCGTTCTGCATGTAACGTTGTGCTAAGAGAGTCAACTCTTTTAGTGCTACGATATTGAATACGTAGACTTCGTCTTTCTTATGGGAATAGACTACCCGACAACGTGTGTTAGGCGCTGACTCATCCTTACTTAGGATTCAGGATAAAAGTCCCCAGACTCAGATTCTGGTGTCTTCTTTACTTGGCGAAAGACTAATCCGGTAACGCGTGTTAGGCGTAGATTTATCTCTATTTAAGAATCGAGATAAAATTCCCCGTACGTATAAGGCTTGGATTTTGGCGTTATTAATAACGGCCTGCCATAATGTCGAATATGTGAGCTTTTTTTCTTTTTACGGTCAAGGACTAACCGGCAACGTGTGTTAGGTGCTGACATATCCCTACTTAGGCTTCGGGATAAAATTCCCCAGATTTGGATTCTGGTGTCTTCTTCAATCGGTGAAAGACTAAACCGGCAACGCGTGTTAGGTGCTGACTTATCCCTACTTAGGATTCAGGATAAAATTTCCCGTACGAATAAGACACAGATTATGATGTTATTAATAATAACCTACCACAATGTCGAATATGTGGGCTTTTGTCTTTTTACGGTTAAAGACTAACCGGCAACGCTTATTAGACGCTAACTTATCCTTACTTAGGATTCGGGATAAAATTTCCCATACGTGTGAGGCACGGATTATTGTGTTACTAAAATAACCTGCCATAATGTTGAATATGTGGGATTCTGTCCTTTTTACGGCAAAAGACTAACTAGAAAAGCGTGTTAGATGCTGACTTATCCCTACTTAGGCTTCGGGATAAAATTCCTCATACTTGGATTCTGGTGTTTTTTTCACTCTGTAAAAGACTAAACCGGCAACACATATTAGATGTTGACTTATCCCTTCTTAAGATTCAGGATAAAATTCCCCGTGCTTGTGAAGCACGGATTTTGGGAGTTATAATGTTGAAATATTATATATTCTCTTGGGGCAAAGACGAACCCGATGCGGGAGAGGAATAATTTTATATTCTATCTTCCAAAGCTAAAGAGAAAGAATTTAATATTCTATCTCCAGTTACCAAAGAAAACTCAAAGTGAGATCTCTACTTCAAGAATCCGGGAAGGTAAAACTAAGAGTGGGATCTCCACTCCGAGAATCGAAAAGATCCGGATAATCATAACTGTCGAAAAGTTTGATTACTGAACTAATGATGAATTTCTCGTTTATCGAGAGTGAATTGTGGTTTTGGTCCTAACTGTAGGAAGGTTTGACCAAACGGGAGTTTGAGGTGATCCTAACTGTAGGAAGGTTTGATCACGCGATTTGAAAGTGGACCTCTCATTCATGGAAGGAATCGAGAGGAGATTTTAGCTTTGGCCCTAACTGTAGGAATGTTTGACCAAATAAGGGGTTTGAGCGATCCTAACTGTTAAAGGTTTGATCGTTCAATTTGCGGACCTCTCGTTCATGGAAAGAATCGAGAGAGGATTTTGGTTGTGGTCCTAATTGTAAGAAGGTTTGACCAAGTAGCCAATGAGAGTGGGGGTACCAATCACAGTGGGAGTGTTGACTCGTACAAATCACTCAAAGGGGTTCCTTGTGTTAAGTGATAAATACTTAACACGGAGGGGTTTGACAGTCGTCAATGATCAAGATGTTTAAATTACAAGTACTATGTTCGGAATTTAATAATGGGAATGTTGAGTGCACAGACTCATCAGAAGTTTGGTAGTCCTATCATCAATTAGTCTGATCGGTGGGGGATTTTGTGGTGGAAGATTATGAGTCGTCAAACACTAATGAGAGTTTTGTGAGGGAAAATTGATCCAACGAAGTGATCAAATCTCATCTCAGCAAAAGAGTGTTCGGAAATCATAGTGAGAGTTTAGTGTTTATCACTTTGTTCGTAATGATCAGGTTATCCCTAAGAAAATTATATGTAGCATTCTTCCGGGAACTTCCTGTTACATGAATCATCAACTCCCGGTTTCCTTTGCGAAACCGGGTCTAACATTATACTTAGTTGGATGACCGGGTTATCCTTAAGAATACTAGGCATGACATTCTTCAGGAACTTCCCGTGAAAGAAAGGAAACAGTTTAGACTCTTTGGAGTGTATAAAGGAGTTTTGAGAAGCAGTTTATACTCTTACACTTGTTAGAGTCTTGAGAAGCAGTTTTACTCGTATACTCTTTGGAGTGTAAAAAAGAGCAGTTTATACTCTTATACTTGTCGGAGTCTTCATTCGACTTAATTGAGCGTTACGACGTCGGTTTTAACCAAGGTTTAGATGCTATTCTTGAGAGCGAAGCAAGCCCTGGTAGGATGAAGGATCTTCCTGTGGTACGCACAGTACTTCGGATCTGTAGTATTATCAGCTTCCGACTGATCTACGATAGGCGGTAGCTTGATCTTGTTATTTTCAAGGAGGGACTCGAAAATGGCTGGAACATCTTCATCTTTGAAGGAGTACACTTTTTGGAGTCTCGGATCTGAAGTCTTTTGCTATCTTCGGGGTTATTATTGTGACGTCTGATTAATGTCAACAACTACTGTAGGTGCCTTGCCCTTACCACGGGAGGCAAAGTTCGAGTTTGGACGATTAGCCGTCGGTTGGCTCCTCTCGGCCTCCTTACGACGGTACCAATCGAAGGCGGGCCCACGAAGGGTGGTGACGAATGACCGGACCATTAGTGCCTCATTGCCAGAGATCATGCCCAAGTAAGACTTGAAGTAGATCAGATGCTGAGTGGGCGAACCCTTCCCGTCGAATGATGTGAAGTTGGTCAGGTTGAACTCCGTCAGGTATGGTATTGAATTCCACTCTCGTGGGTAAGAACACGGAATATCAGTTCTCTTTACCTCTCGAGCAGACATCAGAGTGTTGATTTTGCTCTCGAGGTCCTTCATCTTTTCGTCCTCATCCATATCATGCTACGGACAATTTCTGAGAGGAACAACGGGGCCACCCCAGTGTTGTTATCATTGGTGGGACCACCCCTAGCGTTCTGATCAACGAGAGGGTTATCAGTATTAAGGTGTTCATCCACATCTGAATCACTAACATTATTATGACGACTGGATTCACCTATCTGATTCGACAAGGTTCGGATTTGTTGGTCATGCTCTTCCCTCATCCGTAGCATAGCCATTTCCATTTCAAACTTGAAGTTCTCTTTTTGCATAACCAAGGCATCCTTGATGATTTTGGCCACTTGCTCGGTGTTAATCATAAACACTTCGCGGGATTGTCCTGGACTGAATACCGCTTTGTCAGAGATGACTATAGAGTTGGTATCTGATGCTTTATCATCCGAGGATAATCCCCTCTGCATTCTCTGATAATCTCTTTGTCTAATAGTTCCCAATCGTAACTGGGTTAGACGATGAGATATGAGTGGGTCGGAACTAGAAGATCGAGTTGACTTTCCATTGTCAGCCATGTTAATCATGACTGCGGATTGTTTAGGTCCAACAACTTCTAATTGAAGTTGAGACATTAGTTGGGCTATTCCCGAATTGACTCCCCTTCCTAAAGAAAAATCGGGGCTAGAACCACTTGAAACAATCGGAGAATTTCCCTTACTGACCATGTTGATGGTAACTTCTGGGAATTCGTCATCTCGAACGACTGATCTTCTTTTGTGAAAACGCCTTGATTTGAGTTTCGACGCTTCAGAGGAAAGCCTTTGGAATACCGAGACCCTCCGTGGAGTAGTCTTGGGACAGCTACATGCTGACAATATTGCCCTGATAATTTTGGTACACGGACAATGAAAGTCTATCTCCCGGGAATATCTCTTTCGAGATCTGTTCGTACTCCCAGCCCGATAGTACAACTCATCGGCATGAGGACCGGAGTAATCTATCGCGTGTTGGCACGACTTTTCAGGTATAACGTTGTCGTCTGATGAACACGTTTCCTTCTGAGGACTTGTTGCCTTAATGGCGTTCTCAAGAGTCACACGTTTGGAGCCACGCCTTCGTGAACGTGGGATTTTAATGGGCTCTTGGACACTGACTCGTAGTCCAAGATGGTCAGTTACAGGAGTTAACTTTTCCCATTATAGAAAGGCTCTGACTTATTGCGAGGACGTGTGTGACCTCCAGTTTGATGAGTTGCTCGGGTTCAGTCACCGGACCCAAGCGTTCTTTGATCGGAACTTTATCTCGATCCTTGTGCAAAGGACCCAGGCGATCCGTCATCCTCGTCTTGAATTGGGACAAGTCCACGCTGCCACGGGGCCCTGACGGAGGTGTGTGATTCATCGGGATAGAATTAGGGGCTGTCAGAGGCTTAAACGGGACTGCGGGAGGTGAACCGGGTGCGAACTGAACCGAACCAGGTGTGAATCGAAACGAACCGGATGCGAACTGAACCGAACCGGGTGCGAACCGGCGTGAACCACCATTTGGTGGCTCGGTTTTGGCCGAGCCACCAGATGGTGGTTCGTGTATTCCGGCAGTTCCGGGCGTTGTTTGACTTTTTGTCGACGCTGTTTCGGACTTTGGTTTCTAGACTTGGCGTGGTTTCGGTAGCTTCTTGATCACCTCTTTTCGCTTCAACTTCTGCGCTTCTTGTACGAGAATACGTGCGTGTGCAATCAAGGCGCGACGCTTCTGAATACGCTCCTCGAGGGTTGAGCGGGTCCATTTTACTTAGACTCATTCATTCGCTATTGGTTTGGAGGAGAGGACATCTGTTTGCTGCTGGGGCACTCGGTGCCTTTTGAGTTTCAGATCCGTCTCATAGAAGATCCCGTTAATAGGCTCCAAAGCCTTGACGAAATGGCGCGCAAGGCGTTGGTGCTGCCTTTGGTGAGCTCTTTTCGATAAAGTTGGCGTGGCTACAGCGACTATCTCCTTGATTGAGGAGGAGTCCAGATCTGCAGATCTGGCTTCGTTGGAGGTCGGAGGGGTGTTGCAAGGCAAGATGGCAGCAACAACGAGGCCCTTGATCTTCCTGCGCTTTGCGAGGGGTGGAGGATCTAGAGGAGGAGGAGGACAGATACTCCTCGAACTTCAGTTGGTCGAATTCGTACTCGACTTCTTCGTCAACCGGGATTTGGATCCGTGGTTACGGCACGACAGCTTCGACAGCGAAGTTGTTGGCTCCCACTGTGGTCACCAGCGTGTTTGGATCAGAAATTGCTATATTTATTGTTATCAAATCTATTACAACTTTATCCGTTACAATAAACTCAAATAAATAAAAAGTCGATCTTTTTATAAGATATTCTTACACAATAAAAATATAAGATTATAATTCCTTCAAACAACACACAACAGATGTTTATCACCTGTTGTTTGCGTGTGATCTTTACCTGTACCGGGGACGTTGATATCCGTGGACCGCCGCGGATCAGATCCGGTTGACAGATTGAAAATCAAAGCTCCTACTTCACGAAGGAAGTATTCGCTGATGTGGTAATCCCAACCAAGCGAGATTACAACTCTTCTCGGGATTTAAGACCAAGCTTAAATCCGGAGGAATATAGGGGAAATGGGTTTCAAATCTCTCGAACTCTCTTTTTGTTTATGGAGAAACTTCGCCAAGATCTGCTAACCCTTTGAAATTCGTGGCTTCACTCTCAATTTTGACAGCACCTCGCCCTCTTGATTTCCTCCTTGTGAAATGAGCCCCTAGGCCTATATTTATAGGCTTCGGTTGGGGGGTTTTCTGATAAAAACGATGGATTTGACCTTATCCTCAGCTGACAACTGTCAAACCATGTGTAGAGATGATATCAAGACAGTTGGGAACCTCTGTAACAAAAGAAATCTCGTGAAAACCCATCGAAAACCATCAAAACATGTTTTCGGTTGAAATTTGCAGAACCAGGTTCAAACGAACCGAACTGGATGCGAACCAAACCGAACCGGGTGCGAACTGGAGCGAACTACCACTTGGTGGCTTGGACTTGGCCGAGCCAGTTCGTACCACCTCGGGTATTTAGACTCTAACTCTCTCTTCTGATCTCAGAATAAGGTGATTTAAGATGAGTTAGAAAGTTGACGAAGAGACCTACAATTTTTATCTTTTGAGTTTCTCCAGAATCAAATAACATCATAGCTGAAATATCAGTTCTTAGTGTGAGCCACCAAATGGTGGCTCGGCACTGTGCGAGCCAGTTCGTACGTCCTCGGGTATTTTAGCTCTAACTCTCTCGTCCAATCTCGGAATGAGGTGATTCAAGATGCGTTGAAAAGCTGGAGAAGAGATCTACAAATTCCATTAGCCGAACCACACATGGTATGTGCGAGTCACACATGGTATTTTGTTCAATTGGTGGCTCGGTACTGTGCGAGCCAGTTCGTACGTCCTTGGGTATTTTGACTCTAACTCTCTCGTCCGATCTCGGAATGAGGTGATTCAAGATGCTGGAAAAGAGATCTACAACTTCCAATAGCCAAGCCACACATGGTATGTGCGAGTCAAACATGGTGTTTTGTTTAATTGGTGGCTCGGTACTGTGCGAGCCAGTTCGTACGTCCTCGGGTATTTTGGCTCTAACTCTCTCGACCGATCTCGGAATGAGGTGATTCAAGATGCGTTGGAAAGCTAGAGAAGAGATCTACAACTTCTCATAGATGATCCACATATGGTATGTGCGATTTATATTGACCGTTCTAATGGTTCGTCGCCACGTCATCAACGTTTCGCCGATTCGCTTCATGCGCTTGTCGGCTTCAGATGATCCTCTTTGACTCTGTTAATCCCCTTCGACTTGGATAATAGTGTTCATCGTTTTCTCTTTGTTTCGAGTTGTATGTGGACACCTATAGGTATTTTTAGATGCCTACAGGCTTAACTAGAACTTACATAGCCACTAGAACTAACGCTTAAATTAGAAATTACACTAGCTGCAATTTAGAACTAACATGATATCAGATAGAACTAACACGAGAGCCACTAGAACTAACATGAGCTCCACTAGAATTAACAGACCACTAGAACTAACACTTATATTAGAAATAACACTAGCTGGAAGTTATAACTAACATAACACCAGCTAAAACTAATACGAGAACCACCAAAACTAACATGGGCTCAACTAGAACTAACATAGCCACTAGAACTAACGCTTAAATTAGAAATAACACAAGCTGCAATTTAGAACTAACATGACATCAGATAGAACTAACACAAGAGCCACTAGAACTAATATTGGCTCAACTAGAACTAACAAACCACTAGAACTAACGCTTATATTAGAAATAACACTAGCTGAAAGTTAGAACTAACATGACATCAGCTAGAACTAATACGAGAACCACCAGAACTAACATGGGCTCAACTAAAACTAACATAGCCACTAGAACTAAAGCTTATATTAGAACCAACACTAGCTGGAAGTAGAACCAACATGACATCAGCTAAAACTAACACGAGAACCACCAGAACTAACATGAGCTCAACTAGAACTAACATACCACTAGAACTAACGCTTATATTAGAAATAACACTAGCTGAAAGTTAGAACTAACATGACATCAGCTAGAACTAATATGAGAACCAGCAGAACTAACATGGGCTCAACTAGAACTAACATAGTTACTATAACTAATGCTTATATTAGAACCAACACTAGCTAGAAGTAGAATCAACATGACATCGGCTAAAACTAACACGAGAACCACCAGAGCTAACAGTAGCTCAACTAGAACTAACATACCACTAGAACTAACGCTTATATTAGAAATAACACTAGCTAAAAGTTAGAACTAACATGACATCAGCTAGAACTAACACGAGAACCACCAGAACTAACATGGGCTCAACTAAAACTAACATAGCCACTAGAACTAACGCTTATATTAGAACCAACAATAGCTGGAAGTAGAACCAACATGACATCAGCTAAAACTAACACGAGAACTACCAGAACTAACAGGAGCTCAATTAGAACTAACGTACCACTAGAAATAATGCTTATATTAGATAACACTAGCTGGAAATAAGAACTAACATGACGTCAGCTAGAACTAAGATGAGAACAACTAGAACTAATAGGGGCTCAACTAGAACTAACATATCATTAGAACTAACGCTTATATTAGAAATAACACTAGCTGGAAGTAAGAACTAACATGACATCAGCTAGAACTAACACGAGAACAACTAGAATTAACAAGGGGCTTAACTAGAACTAACATACCACTAGAACAAACACTTATATTAGAAATAACACTAGCTGAAAGTTAGAACTAACATGACATCAGGTAGAACTAACACGAGAACCACTAGAACTAACAGAGGCTCAACTAGAACTAACACACTACTAGAACTAACGTTTATATTAGAAATAACACTACCTAGAAGTTAGAACTAATATGACATCAGTTAGAACTAACACGAAAACAACTAGAACTAACAGGGGCTTAACTAGAACTAATATGCAACTAGAACTAACGCTTATATTAGAAATAACACTAGCTGGAAGTTAGAACTAACACGCATAATTCTTTTCTATTATTATTTGATATTGTTGCCTTGCGATCTTAGTCCCAGTAAGCGCTTCGGCCACGTCCATAACAAATTAAAGAAAGAACTGTTAATAAAATAGCAATAACAACAATAAAAGCAGAGAGGAATTCACCTCACCATTCATTTATAATTTTCGAAAACAATTACAAATAAAATGTTTTAAAAATTTTCCATGACAAAACAATTAATAAAAAGTCAAAGTAACAAATTAAAACCCAACGTGCTTGATGCACGGCGGGTCCAAGCCAACCGAGCATTTTATTAACAACCTAGCTAGCGATTTGATTAAACTAACTAGCTCTTGACGAAGCCGTCGATGAACTTGGCCCCAGCGTCCCTCAGCCAGGTGACATCCCCCAGCCAGTCCTCGATCAGGAAGAGGGATGCCTCCTTCTTGCTGATGGGCTCGTGCTTCTTGACCCACTCTGCCCTAGGCTTGGGGTCGCCATTAGGTCCCCTGTTGTTGTCCTCGGTATAATAGCAGGTCTGGTGGAAGTCGGCTCCGTCCCAGACGGCCCAGCCCTCAGGCCTGATCACGTCCCCAATCTCTAACTCCATGACCACCGTCCTCGCCTCCGCCTTCCACGACTTCCCTAGGGCCTGATCATTTTTAGTGGCCATGGCAGAAGTGAAAGAGAATGAGAAGTTGAGAGATAGAGGGGGTGAGTGAGAGAGAGAGAGAGAGAGGGGAGCGAGAGAGAGAGATGAGATTAATGATGGAGAGATTGGGAATAAATAGGGAGGGGCACAGTAACAGAGTTCAGTCCTATCAAAGGGGCAAATTTGTAACTTTTACTGGGCTTGTTTTGAAATCCGATACTTTGGGGCCTCGTCACAAACACTGTGTGTATTTGGGGCTTATCCACATGGGGCAAAATACAAAAGGGCTCGTCACATGAAGTTTCTGTTTTTGAGGCCTCGACACATTTTCCCCAAAATTCTTTCCTCTTTTCTCGACAAATGCACTGTTAAATATATATAGGTAAATATCATAAAACCCCTTAACTTTGGATGATTATTGCGAACCACCGGTCCAAAAGTGCAAATGTTTATTTATAATATTTAGCGTAAATATATCATCCTTGTACGTAGCCGCGGTCATCATCTTCATCTTCCATTGTCTTTCAAATTGGTGCCCGTGATATTATCACAGGATGGATGAATTATTATAGTTAATAAGCATGATGATCTGAGTATCAGAAATGGGTTTCAAATCGCATCTGTAGGAGAGGATGGATTCGCCTCTTCCAAACCAAGAAAAAATGAACCCATCCTCACTTCCGGATCCTATTTCTTCTCTTCTTCATCTAAAGATCAATTTTTTTCTGAAATCACAATCTAAACTACTGCATATCCGCAAAGCCACTTCAACTAGAGTCAATTTTGTGTCGGGTGCAAAGCCAAATCACAAAAAAGATTAGACTAATCTAATTTGTTGATTTTCAGCAGCAAAGAAAGGGGATAAAACAAGAATGGAAGATTTAGTAGGTGCTTGCCAGTTTCCTGTAGATAGGAAAGGGAAGATAAAATAGGGGAAAGGAAGATACAAAAGTAAATAAAAAAAATATAATATCTTGTTTAAGAGTTTAGTGGGAAAAAAAAAATAGAAGAAAGCTTATTTTATTATGGTTAGAAGATATAAGATATAACTAAAAGAAGGAAATGGGAAGGAAGGGTATCATAATCAAATCTCAAACATTGATCCATAATGATAGAAAACTAAGCATCTGTTATGATTAATTTTCCTCACTTTCCCTCATCTACATTCCGATTTACGAGGAATAAAATGACAAGATTCTTAATTATGTAAATTTTTTCTTTCTTTCCCTCTATTACCCCAGTTCTTATGTTATGATTAACTCCCCAGTTCTTTTCTCCTACCATCGCCTACCTTCCATCCAAACATACCAAAAAGAAAAATTGTAAGCTAGATGAAGAAAGAAGGACAAGGAAGGAGGAAGGTTCTAAATTTCAACATTAAGAAACTGTCCTTACTTAGTATTGTTCATCTGACACGTTGGATAAAAAGCATGATAAATATTAGGAGAAATATGTTTACACGTCAACTGTCCCATGAACTGTCTCATATTTTTGGTGCGAATGAAATTATCTTCTTCTCCGCTACCTACGTTCTTGTTTCCCTCCATTCATTCTTTTTCGTCTTGTTTCTCGCGCTCCGTTGAATTCTTTTTGTCTACGGGGTGTTTATAATATCTCTGGCTTTTACGGGTAAAAGATTGACCTTTCAGTAAGTCTATATCTTTTTAATTCCTCCTAGTGTCTTAAGTTTATGTGTTTCTCTGTAGTGTTAGCACAATTCAATTATCTAATCACCGGTTCAACAAAAAAAAAAAAAAAAAAAAAGCTCGAGAGACTATGAACTATTGAAGCGTCATCTATCAACCTAAATAGTTCAATGTTTTTGTCATTCCAATGAAGATGATAATAATTAGCTCTAAACCGGATTCTCACTGTTCAAAAATAGATTAACAGTGAGAAGAAGCTAATTAGACGTGGATCTTGATTTTATATAAATAAATAAATATATATCGGTACACCATTTTTACTCACATCATTTTTTCTTTTTTAATTTCACCAATAAATTTATTTTTCTAAACAAAAATTGCATTTCACTTGCATGCTGAGGTGGATACACTTTCACATTTGCTAAAAAAAAGTAACTTTCACTATTGGTATTCACTTTTGTATTCACTTTCAGTTTCCCAACAACCTCTTAGTTAGAAGTTGATAAATACAAATAGGTTCTATTGAGATTTCTATTTTAAGAAGAAAAAAACAGATGAAAAATAACTTTTGACTTGAGCTAAAAATTTATAGTAGTATCTATCATTCATGCAGAAAATTATTCTAAGGACCATAACACTTTTTTCTGGTTCTTATAACTTATGAAAAAGTAGGAATATATATATATTAATCTCTCAGTTTTGGACTTCATTTCATTATATAATAAATTGATTACACTAAAGCAAAATAAAAAAAAAATGTAACCTTTCAAAGAGGTAACAGCGTGCCTCACTTTCCTCTCACAACCATCACAGTCCATTTTCACCTTTATATTAACAGTCTGTTCCACAACAAATAAAAAAAAAAGAAAAAGAAAAAGCCCAAAAACAGGGTTAGAAAAGATTGAGCACAGCAACTATTTGCAGATTATATTCAACAAACCATCTCAAATCGCCCATGTGAAATTTTGTTACTAACCTGCAGCGGCTTCTTTCTCCTTTTTGTCAACGTACCCTTTGTCTCTGTAAAGCTACACAAGTCAGAGAAATGATCAACTACACCCATTTTTTTTAGTGAGATAATGAGGGGGCAGAAAGAAAGAGGAAGACAGGGGATGTGGGTAATGAAAATAGGAAAGAGATGTGCATTTATAAGGGTAAGAATTGAGTTTCTATATATACATATTTTTCAATTTTTTTAATATTTCATGAAATAAATTTGCAAACAAAAAAAAGGATATTTTGTAAATTGTTTTATATTAAAATACATTTGCAGCAAGGTCTGTCACAGGCCAGAGATGCATGAGAGTTACAATTTGATAACAGCACCAGGATAGTGACACCCTTTGTAGTTCAAAGTCTTACAGTATTTTAAACTTTGCTAAATTGCACTTAAATACCGTAATGTTTACCCAAGTGTACCACGAGTTCTTTAATTTTTTTTTTTTTTGGTGCACTTAACTGCCATATTGTTTCCAAATATTGCATGTTACTACCATCCATCAGCCTAACGTTAGAACATTCCCTGGTACTTTCCCATGTGAATTGCACAAACTTATTTTAGGACATCTTTACCCCTGATAATTTCTAAAACCCCAAGTAAATCCACTCTTCTTCATTTTTATACTTCTAACTTCTGCGGCTTAATTTCCATTTCATCTTCTTCCTCTTTTCTCTTTGGTTGCAAGATCTTCCAACGGAATGAAGTCAACCCCCACGTGTTCATCAGGCTCATCAAACTTCGAGGTTGAAGAGGAGTCTAGGGTTTGTAATTGTCAGGAAAGATCTTTGCTGGAGACTGCAATTGAGATGGTATGAAATTGACATAAGCTAGTTGTAATTTGTATTAATGCAAGATCTAGTGTGGCTTTTGAGTCAGAAATTTGAGTTTCATGTTTAAGTTGCTATTTTTACAAATTATTATTCTTCCTTTTTTACTGCATTTCATTATCTTTCATGTTTCTGTTGGATTTAAATCTAATTAAATCTATTTGTGAGCGCATATGTTATATAAATGTGTGTTGCTATCTTTCAGTTGACACGCATAAAGTGATCAATCAGGTAATTGGATGAATGAATATTTAAATATGTCATGTGCTAAATGTGAGGATACCAGGTTGTAATTATAGTTTGATGAGGGGCCAAATTATAAATGTATAAAAACTATAAATAAGGGGTTATAGTGCCTAATCTAGGGTTACACTCTCATTCTCTCCACCCCCATCTAAAGAGAATTTCAAAAGAGAGAATCCTTAAGATTAGAAGATCATCAAAACCCAAATTTCAGATCCGTGCAATGGATTCAGGTATTGCCTCCACTCATTGTTGTTTTTATTCTCTTTGAATTAATCATGGTTTTATGGATTAGATCTTAGATATTTAGATCTAATAAGTGGTATCAGAGCCACCCGTGATTAATTCTTAGGGGTTTATGTTTTAAAATTGGGATTTTGATCTTAAATCTCTGGTTTTTCTCAGAACTGTTCACAGATGAACAACAAAGTTTCGTGAACAGTAAAGTTTTTAAATTTTTTTGGATTTTTTTTCTTCGATTTTTTTGGGATCTGGATCAAGAAGTCATCTTTTTTTTCCGATTCTGAATTTGGTTTTAAAATAAAATCGAGGAATTTTTTGGATCTATTTTTTTGTTTGGTCGTCGGTCCCCGTGCTCCTCGCCAGGCGGCCTCGCTCTTGACTCCAACGGCACGGTGGCGTCAGGAAACCCTAAGGTTTCGACCTTTGGGTGCGGAAGCAATGTCGGTGGCGGTTTCAGAATAAATTCTCAAGGGGTTCGTGCGTGAAAACGCAGCGGAAAATTAGGACAAAATGAGGGAGTTACCTCAATTCTCAGGCGAGCCTCGTGCTCGATCCAAACGAACCCTGCATTCGTTCTCAAGTCGAACCCCACGTTCGTTCTCAAGTCGAACCCTGCGTTCATTCTTAGGTGAGCCTCGTGCTCGATCCAAACGAACCATGCGTTCGTTCTCAAGTTGAACCTCATGTTCGTTCTCAAGTTGAACCTCGTGTTCATTCTCAAGTCGAACCCCACATTCATCCTCAGGCGAGCCTTGTGCTCAATCCAAACTAACCTCGCGTTCGTTCTCAAGTCGATCCCCGTATTCATTCTCAGGCAAGTCTCGTGCTCACTTCAAACGAACCCCGCGTTCGTTCTCAAACAAACCCCACGTTCGTTCTATTGTTCTTCTTTTTCGTCGGGTGAAAGAAGAAGGTTGCAGGCAATTTGAATAAGGGCACAACCCACTTAACTCTATTTGGTTTTGGGCCTATTTTTGGTATGCTTAATTTGATTAATTAAGCTATGAGGCCCTAATTAAGATTTTGGAATTTTTTGTTAATTTGAATTAAATTATTTAATTTGAATTAAAATTGGTAGTTAATCAAATATTTAATTCAAATAATATGACACTAAGGTATTATATTTGTCTCTCATTCCAAATGATTAATTGAAATAAGAAGTTGCCAAAGTAACCTCTCTTGTGTAAATTGTTCATGAGGGATGTTAGATGGTTGTCTGTATGTTTTCGTATAAATATTTAATCGACCCAAAGGAAGGTTAATATTTATTTAGACTGCATACATATCTGTGATGATAAATGTATGAAAATTATAAGGTTCACATGTGAATAACGAATCGATCCAAAGATAGTTTTGTTATTTGATATGAGTTATTATCAATGTTTGATCATTGCAACAAGGTATCACTTACAAATTAATATTATTGTCCAAAGACTTGATATTAATGTTGTGTCAGATATCTTGAGATGAGATTTGTCATTATTTGAATTTTATTGATTACTAATTACAGTTAATAATGTGAGTATCTTTTGTATATTTCAGCTAATGCATCTGTTGCAATAATTTCTGCTAACATCAACTCAATTCCCATGCTCAATGGGACAAATTTTAAAGTTTGGAAAGAGAACATATTAATTGTTCTTGGCTGTATGGATCTAGACCTTGCATTAAGAACAGAGCAACCCCAACCTCTCAATGCGGATATAACTCCTGATGTTAAGAAGGAGTATGAGAAGTGGGAGCATTCAAATCGCATGAGTTTTATGATCATTAAGCGTGACGTTCCGGAAGCCTTCAGGGGCATAGAATCCTAAGGGATTATTAAGGATAAAGATTTCCTTACCAAAATTGAGAAACGTTTTGTGAAAAACGATAAGGTAGAAACAAGCACGCTTTTAGCTCGCTTGATTTCAATGAAGTATAAGGGCAAAGAAAATATCAGGGAGTACATTATGGAAATGTCTCATATTGCTTTAAAGCTTAAGGCACTTAAACTTGATCTTTGTGATGACTTATTGGTGCATCTGGTTTTGTTGTTTTTTCCTACACAATTCAATCAGTTTAAGGTTAGTTATAACTGTCAAAAGGAGAAATGGACTCTAAATGAGCTTATTTCATACTGTGTGCAAGAAGAAGGCAGATTGAAACAAGATAAGACTGAAAATGCTCATTTGGCCTATGCCTCTAAGGATAAGGGTAAGAAAAGGAAGAATGATAATGAAACTGCTAAGGGACCAATTCAGAAAAAACAACATAATGATGACCAGTGTTGTTTCTTTTGCAATAAGGCTGGACAAGTAAAGAAGGATTGTACCAAATGTCTCGCATGACGTGCTAAGAAGGGTATGTTCCTTACTTTGATCTATTCTGAAGTTAATTTAGCTTCAGTACCTAGAAACACTTGGTGGTTAGACTCTGGTGCTACTACTCACATAAGTGTTTCTATGCAGGGTTGCCTGAGCTACCAAAAACCAAGTGATGTTGAAAGAGACATCTTTGTGGGCAATGGAAAATCGATAGATGTGAAAGCAATTGGGCACTTTATGTTGCTATTAGGAATTGATTTTTATTTGGATTTGAAAGATACTTTTATAGTACCATCTTTTAGATGGAATTTGATTTCTGTTTTTGTATTGGACAAATCTGGTTATTCTTATTTATTTAGAAACAATCAATTCAGTTTGTCTTTTAATTCAAATATTATGGAAACTGGTTACTTGAGTACTTATGACAACCTATATTTCCTTGATATAGTTGCTTCTTATAATAAAACTTTACATGTAGAATCACGTGGTACTAAGCGTAAATTAAATAAAGAAAATTTGACGACATTATGGCATAAGCGCTTGAGTCATATCTTAAAATGTAGAGTTGAGCGTCTTGTGTCTGATAACATTTTACATTCTCTTGATTTTTTAAATTTTAACGTTTGTATTGAATGTATCAAGGAAAAACAGACCAAAGTTAAGAGATTAGGTGCTAATAGATCTTCAGAAATCTTAGAATTAATACATACAGATATTTTTGGGTCATTCCTTGCGGTATCTTAGAATGGTCAATAATATTTTATATCATTTATAGATGATTACTCACGTTATGGGTACCTATATCTCATTCATGAAAAATCTGAGTCTCTGGACATGTTCAAAGCTTTTAAAGCTAAAGTTGAGAATTAACTCAACAAAAAAATTAAAACCATTAGATCTGATCGTGGTGGTGAGTATTATGACATATATGATCGTTCAGGTGAACAACGTCCAGGACCATTTGCTAGATACCTAGAGGAATACGGTATCGTCCCATAATATACCATGCCGGGTTCACCTAGCATGAATGGTATAGCTGAAAGACGAAATAGGACTCTTAAGGATATGGTAAGAAGTATGATTGCTCATTCTTCTTTACCAGAGTTACTCTGGGGAGAAGCACTTAAGATAGCAGCTTACATTCTGAACAGAGTACCAAGTAAAGCAGTTGCTAAAATACCTTATGAGCTTTGGACTGATCGAAAACCCACTTTAAAGCACCTATATAGTTAGGAATGTCTAGCTGAGGCAAGGCCTTATAGGCCAAATGAAAAGAAATTGGACTCTAAAATAGTTAGCAACTACTTTATTGGGTACTCTAAACGCTCTAGGGGCTATAAGTTTTATGATCCCACACTAAAGAATATTTTTGAGACGGGGACAACAACATTCTTTAAAGATATTGAGTTTAGGAGGAGAAATAAGGTTAGAGACATTGCTTTAGAGGAGGAATTGGCTTCAGACCTAATCCATACAGTTACCTTTGACAACATTCAGGTTCTTAGACCTGTTGTTGCTCAAGAAGTAAATCCGGAATCTCAAGATGATAATGTTGAACAACCCCTATTCCAGAAGAACAAACTCAACAACCTCAAGAACCAGTGTCAGTAAGGAGATCCATGAGAGAAAGGAGAAATGCTATTCCAAATGATTATATTGTATTTCTCCAAGAACATGAGGAAAATAATAAAATGTTGGAAGATGATCCAATCAACTTTCTCCAGGCCATGAAAAGTTCTAACTCTCAACAGTGGATTGATGCTATGAGTGAAGAGTACAAGTCTATGCAAGATAATAAGGTTTGGGAACTTGTCACATTGCCAGTAGGTGCAAAACCAATTAGTTGGAAATGGATTTTTAAAACCAAGCGTGATGCAAATGGTAATATGGAGAGGTATAAGGCACGTCTTGTAGCTAAAGGCTTTAGTCAAAAAGAAGACATTGATTATACAGAGACTCTCTCTCCAGTTTCATCGAAAGACTCTTTTAGAACAATCATGGTACTTGTTGGTCATTTTGATCTTGAGTTACCTCAGATGGATGTTAAGACTGTATTTCTCAATGACGATATTGATGAGATGATTTATATGGTGTAACCGGAAAACTTTGTGTCAGGAGACCCGAAGAATATAGTTTGTAAATTAAGGAAATCTATCTATAGACTCAAGCAAGCTTCTCGTCAATGGTATTACAAGTTTCAACAAATAATTATCTCGTTCGATTTTGAGATGAACATTATTAATGACTGTGTATATCACAAGTTCAGTGGGAGTAAGTTTATTTTTCTGGTTCTGTATGTTGATGACATATTACTTGCCATTAATGATATAGGCATGTTGTACGAAAGCAAGAGATTTTTATTAAAGAATTTTGAGATGAAAGATCATGGTGTAATGACCGTAAATTTTGATACTAGTTAAAATAATTTTTTGGTATTTTAAAATAGTTAATTATTATTTTTTAAAATAGTATTTGTATTTTTCTTGAATTTCTAGAAATTTCTATGATTTAAAGTTCAAGTTTTATATTTA
>BQKN01065116.1:32999-51133 GCA_022839385.1 Asparagus kiusianus
GGGGGGCTAGGGTTTTGATTTTTGATCAGAAAATGGGGTTCTCTCGGGTTATTAGCCTATATACCAAACCACAAACCCGACCTGAAACCCGTTTGAACCCGAACCTGAGAAAACTCTCTGACCGCTGTGCAGTCGACCGACGCGGTCGAGCGACGCGGTCGACCGCTACGGTCGACCGCGCAGCAGAAAAATGCCTGCTGCTGCTAGGCATATACTATGCTGGTTATTGACTCGATTACTCTCACATAGAATCACTTGATGGGTTCTCAAACACAGATAATCACTTTCATCTGATATATATATATATATATATGTATATATATTATTTATCATAAGAGAATTATTTATTATTAATAATTCACATATATTTATTAAAAGAAATTTTGGGGTTTTACATTCTTCCCCCCTTAAAAGAATTTTGTCCTCGAAATTCGGAAATCATACGAATCTTGAAATATGAACTCCTAGATAATCATATGGAGATATTTATACTTAACGATCTAAAATGGTAATATTCTCACTAAAATCCTAATCAGTGGAACTAGTACATCGGGCGAAAAATCCAAACAAGTAACCCCCCATACATATACCATGTGATCCAAAAGGTTAAAGATTAAGCAAAAATATCTTCATTCTAGCGTTAAATGTAAATATAACCAAAGATATAAACATGAAATAAGATATATGACATAATAGGAATTAATTTACCTGCTCAACCAAGTGTGGGTAGTCGCGATGCATGTCCTCTTCGCGCTCCCAAGAAACCTCCACATTTCCTCCTCGGTTCCACTGAACTTTCACTAATGGAATCATCTTACTCCTGAGTCTCTTGTCCTCCCTGGCAAGTATACAAACCGGAATCTCAATAGTAGTCAGATCCTCTTGAAGCTCAATCTCTGGTGCATCCAATACTCGCTGCTGCTCCTCATCATGCAAGTGTTTCTTGAGCATAGAAACATAAAATACATTGTGTATACTAGACATCGATGCTGGAAGATCTAGTCTGTATGACACAGCTCTAATACGCTTCAAAATATAAAATAGTCCAATATATCTCGGCGCGAGCTTCGCCCGTCATCCAAATCGCTGTACGCCTTTCATAGGCGATACCTTCAGCATGACTGAGTCTCCTACCTGAAACTCCAAGGGTCTACGCCTCTTATCTGCATAACTCTTCTGCCGACTCTGAGCGGCTAGAATCCGCTCCCTGATCAATGCTACCTTCTCTGTAGTCTGACTCACTAGCTCTGGTCCAAGCATTAAGCTGTCCTCTGGCTTTGCCCAACATATCGGCGATCTACAGGGCCTCCCGTACAATGCCTCATATGGAGCCATACCTATCGTCGCCTGATAACTATTGTTATAAGAGAATTCTACCAAAGGAATATGATCCTCCCAGCTGCCTTGGAAGTCAATGACACATGCCCGCAACATGTCCCCAACACCTGATTCACCCTCTCCGTCTGACCATCCGTCTGTGGGTGGAATACACTGCTATAAGATAGCCTGCTGCCAAATGAGTCCTGGAAACTCCTCCAAAAATGTGAAGTGAAAACCGATCCTCGATCCGACACGATCGTATCTGGAACTCCATGAAGTCGAACTATCTTTCGAATGAATATCCTCGCATAAGCCTCGGCTGTATAAGTGGTCCTCACCGAAATAAAATGTGCTGACTTCGTCAATCGGTCCACTACACCCAAACAGAATCATTCCCCTTCTTCGACTTCGGCAACCCCACAATAAAATCCATAGAAATATCTGCCCACTTCCACTCTAGAATGGGTAAAGGCTGAAGTGTCCCTGCCGGTCTCTGATGCTCTGCCTTCACCTACTGATAGGTAAAACATCTAGCCACATAGTCTGTAATCTCTCTCCGCATACCACTCCACCAGAAGCGCCTCTTCAGGTCTTTGTACATCTTGGTAGTCCCTGGATGTACTGTGCACCGAGTACGGTGCGCCTCATCAAATAACTCCCTCTTTAGCTCTGCACTGGTTGGCATAACCAGTCTACCCTTCATCCGTAATCCTCCATCTACTCCAATGGTCCAGTCCGCCTTAGGCTCTTTGGAAATCTCCCCCTTACGGGTTTGAATCCAAGAGTCTTCCAACTGTGCTTTGACAACCCTGTCACTCCAAGATGGCTACACTGACATCGCTCCTAAGAATGCACTGGTACCACCAACCTCAGGTCTGAAGTCAAACTGGCTAAGAGTGATAAGATCCCGATGCAACGAGCACCTCAAAGCCGAAACCCGATGTCGGCGCTTCCTGCTTAAAGCATTTGCCATGACATTCGCCTTCCCCGGATGATACTGGATCGCGAACTCGTAGTCCTTAATAAACTCAATCCATCTCCTCTATCTCTGGTTGAGTTTCTTCTAGGAAAAGAGGTACTTCAGACTCTGATGGTCTGTGAACAACTCAAATTGTACTCCATATAGGTAGTGCCTCCATGACTTCAGTGCAAATACCACCGTTGCTAACTCCAAGTCATGAGTGGGATAGTTCTACTCATGCACCCTTAACTACCGTGAGATATAGGCTACTACCCTCTGAGTCTGCATCAATACGCCTCCCAAGCCTGCCAATGATGCATCCGTATACACAACGAATGTCCTGTCGCTTCTCGGAATAGTCAGGACCGGCGCTGTAGTCAACTTAACCTTCAAAATATCAAAGGCCTTCTGGCACTCCATGTTCCATATGAACTGTAAACCCTTCTTCGTAAGGCGTGTGATCGACATCAAAATCTTCGAGAAGTCCTGAATGAACTTCCTGTAGTAAGCAGCCAAACCCAAAAAGCTGTGAATCTCTGTCACCGTCTTCGGTGGCTCCCAATCAAGAACTGCTGCGACCTTAGTCGGATCCACTGCTATACCCTCTCGACTGATAACATGGCCAAGAAATCTGACTTCTGAAAGCCAAAACTCACACTTACTGAACTTAGCATACAACTGGTGATCCTGCAGAGTCTTCAAAGCTACTCACAAATGCTCCTCGTGTTCTGCCTCTGATCTCGAGTAAATGAGTATATCATCGATGAAGACGATCACAAACTGATTTAAGAAGGGACGGAAAACCCGGTTCATCAAATCCATGAATACCGCGGGTGCATTGGTCAACCCAAATGGCATGACCAGGAACTCGAAGGACCCATATCGAGTAAGAAAAGCGGTCTTGGGAATATCCATCTCCCGAACCTGCAGCTGATGATAGCCAGAACGAAGATCAATCTTCGAGAAATACTATGCTCCCTACAACTGGTCAAACAAGTCATCAATCCTAGGTAGTGGGTACCTATTCCGGATCGTGACCTTGTTCAACTCTCTATAATCTATGCATAATCTCATACTACCGTCCTTCTTCTTCATGAAGAGGACCGGCGCGCCCTACGAAGAATGACTCCGGCGAATAAAACCCTGAGCTAGCAACTCGTCCAACTGGGTCTGAAGCTCCCTCATCTCAGCTGGTGCCATGCGATAGGGTGCGCGGGATATCGGGGCCGTGCCTGGCTGCAACTCAATATAGAACTCAACCTCTCTCACAGGAGGTAACCCAGGTATGCCCTGAAAGACATCCTGAAAATCTGAGACAACTCTAGTCTCCAATAACTCAGCACCCTGATCCCGTCGCATCACCTCCTCGATGTACGCTAGGAATGACTCCGCAAATCGGTTACCCTGAGAGGTGGCTACAATCATCTCGGACCCGTCGGATGCTCGTAACTTGACTGTCTTCGCAAAGCAGTCAATACTAACATGGTAGGAAGACAACCAATCCATACCAAGGATGTCATCGAACTCGGACATATGCAACACTATCAAATCAACTATGAACTCTGACTCGTCTAAACTGATGATACACCTCCTACAAACGCTCTCCAGAAGCGATACCTCGCCTAAAGGGGTGGAAACTGATAAAGGGGTGTCTAGAGGCTGAGCCATGAGCTGGAGTCTATCCATAAATGCATGCGAGATGAAAGAATGCGAAGCTCCCGAATCGAAAAGAATACGGGCTGGAAAGGAATTCACAAAGAACGTACCCTCCACTACGGCTCCGCTGGCTCCATGATCACGGGGAACTACTGCATAAACCCTGCCGGTGCCTGAAGACTGCTCTGCTAATGGAGATGGAGAATATGGGACAATCTTCCCCTGAGGAACCTCCTGAATAGTTCGAACCAACCCCTCAGTCCTCTGAGCTGCTGGCGGTGCCTCAAGCTTGTTCTGCTGGCCCTGACCTCTACCCTGCTGGCGCTGCTGTTGCTGGTTCGGGCCCTTGCCCTGCTGGGCTCCTACTAGTACGCTACGACATTCTGATGCCTTATGCCCGATCTTGTGATAGTTAAAACAAGATCCCTAAAACTTGTGCTGCTGATGCGCTCTCTGATCCTGCTGGGGTCCCCTTTTATGAGGGCCCTGATGCTGCTGCTGATGTCCAACAAAGGATCTCTTGTTCTTGCTCTTATCCCCACTCCGTCCTGTCTTGACCTTCCCTTCCTTGTCCTTCTGGAACATAAAAGTCTCAATCTCCTGAGAAGTGGCAGCCTCAGCTACCTCCCTAACTGAATAAAACCTCCTCGACACGAGGTACCATCGGAGATTAGGGCGAAGCCCAGCTAAGAACATCTGAGCCTGACGCTCTCCCATCTGCCACATGCCCGTGAAATGTAGCAACTCCATGAACCTGCTTTCAAAGTCTGCAACTGTCATGTCCCCCTGAGTCAACCGGGACAACTCAAGCTCCTTCCCAGTCCACGCTGCAGAAGAAATGTACTGTCCATCAAAGAAGTATATGAAGTCCTCCCAGGTGAGGGTCATCCTCTACTCTGGGGTAAACTGAAGTCGGTACTACCTCCTGGCATCTCCCTTCAGGGTGTAGGATGCTAGTCTCTGCTTCTGAACTGAATCTACACCGAGTATATCGAGAATATTACTCACATCCTCCTTCTACTTATGGGCTGCAAGAGGGTCTGGTGACCCCTGGAACTCTGGTGCCCTCATCTTCTGGTACCTCTCAACCATACGGAGCCAAGACTCCTGCTCTGTGGCTCTATCTGGGACTGCTAGAGGAATGGCTACAGGCGTGACGTCTGGGGGTCTCTCTCTGACAGGAACGGTAGGTATCCCCTGCTGCTAAGCTACCGGTGGTGGTGGTGGTGTCGGTGGTGTTATATGAGTCGTCACCAACTCCTCAATAGCTGTCATCCAGGTAATAAGAGGGGCCATGATGTCCACCAAATACTGAGGAGCCTGCTGCGGCTCGGGTGGAGCCTGCTGAGGCTCGGACTGAGCTGGCTGCTGCTCTGATGGAGTCTGCTGTGACTCTGCCTGGCTAGCTCTCCTGGTACGAGGTCTACCACGTCCTGCCATCTATCTCTCTGGTCATAAGAAAAATAAAGTTTATGAGTCAAAGTAGACGTATATTCTATTCATGCTTAATACATCACACATATACTTAAAGCAAAAATAGTCGTTATATATAAAAAAATTTCTCAAATATTTAAGATATACACATATATCGCCCTCACTCATACTAGAAATTCCTTACGGACTCTATATATGAATCCTAAGAAACTATATCCTAGCTCCACGACTTGACACGGGATGATCCTAAGGATACTGGAACTAGGGCTCTGATACCAACTGTGACGCCCCTGGGTTCACACAAGGCTACAGTCCAAGGTGAAACCAAGAATGTCAAACCTGCCATGCACCTCACCGTGCAACAACATGTTTTACCATCACAATTAACATTTATCTAGTAGAGTCAATAACAGGTGTAGGTACAAAAGCAAGTAGAAGATAATACACGAAGGACTGATGAAATGATAATGATCAAATAAATGTCTCATCATCCAACAAATGGAAATACATAGTCAATGTCTGAATAAATAAACTGGAGTACTCAACAAGTCTCAAATACAAATATCTGACAAGAAGGAAATAAGACACACAGCCTTTACAACTTCTAGAACAATACTCTCAAATATCTAACAAAATCTATAGTGGAGCTCCAACATAAGCATAACTAGACAGCTGAACACTAAAGTGTGTCGCCATCAACCTGCGACTCTCCGGGCTCCTGGCTCGTTACCTGAAATGGGGAGGGACAACGAGCGTCAAAGCGCTAGCGAGTAACTGTTGATCCTATAGTTTTGATGATGAGTTGACAAACAATTTATTACTAATAAGTTTTCTAGTGTTTTGTGTTTATGTTCTTTTTCAGGTATTTCAACACGCATTACTAAAGTGTTAAAGATTCAAGTTCATCTGCGTGGATTTACCTAGGTATATGCTTAGTTTACTTACATATATAGTATGATCATATCTAAGCTCAATATATATACACTTAACACGTTTTTTTGACATTTTCTATCATATAGATGATTTTTCTTTAAAATATCTTTATCTCTTGTTTACAGCTCTCTCATACTTTATTATATACATATAATATATGCACAATATATAGATGAATATTTACAAGTCCTATATCAAACTTTCACTTTCATAAAAATACATGTTTTCTAATCATTTTTCAAAAACAGGTAGTTTTCACAAACGAAATTCGTTTTTCCAAAAATTCCTTTTCAAACATGTTCATTTCATCATTTATAAACTTTTCCCAAAGTTTCACTATTTTTGGATATGAATTGATATTTTTAACGAATTCTCAAAACTGACCCAAAACCTGTTATTTTGCACATATCAGATTTCGGTCGACCGATACGGCCGACCGACGATAGTCTGTTTTCTGAGATTTTCCTTGAGTATTTTCCGGTCGACCGGAATTTCCATCGGTCGACCGAAATATCCATTCGGTCGACCGAATTTCACGTCGGTCGACCGCCAGGTTTAAAACCCTGCTTTCTTTGTTTTTTGAACTAATCGGTCGACCGCACCGGTCGACCGACGTGTTGCCAGACTGAGCCTAACGGCTAGTTTTCAAATTGGTTTTTTGGTCTTTTTGCAATCTTTTAGCTGTTGCATTGGGGTGCTATATATACCCCATTGCTGCTCTTCTTCTCTTCAATCCAGGAAATCAAAGTTTGTTGTTTTACAAAGTATTAATCGCGTTTAAGAGGTGTTTAAGAGCTGTTTCATCAATCTGTTTTTATGAGAAGTTTTTTTTTTGCAACAAGAAGAGGCTTTCAAATCCTATTGAGATCATCATTTCCTCAGCTCTTCTTGTTCATTGAGAAGTTTTCTAAACTCATTCCTATATAGCTTATTTCTACTTTTCTTTCATTTGATTAAGCTATATTTTGAGTTACAGTTATTGAGTTTCATTCACTGTTATCACACACACTTTTTGAGCTTAATATTTTCATATTATATATTGTGGGTTGTGGGGTGTGATTTAGTGAGTGTGAGCTTCATTGTGTTCTCACTTGTATTTGAGGACAAATCATTATATTTAACATTTATTCGTGAGGTCACTTGTAATACACTTGTACACCGAGAGAAGTGTGAGGAGAGAGAGACGGGGTCAAATCCAAGAGGAGTGGCGTCGATTGACGAACCTAGGGAGAGGTTGTAATCGAGCACTTGAGGAGGAGGACGCGGGCTAGATTCCTACACTTAGTGTGTAAAGTGTGATTGTGAGTGATTGTGTAGTGTGAGAGTTTTCGGTGAACTTGTAAACCGAGTGTGTAGAAGTTTCGGCTTCCAAACCGGATTGTGATAGTGGATATCTCTTCGAGGTGAGGAGCGGGGACGTAGGTCGTGGGGACCGAACCTCGTGAACATATCGTGTGTTTGTGTTTTGTTTGTCTCATATTTATTTGTGCATAAGTCTTATTGTTCTTATTGCTCATATCTATCTCTTGCAAGAACTTATTGTTCAATATAATTTTAAATTAGCCATTAATTGGAATTAGTTTAGCATAAGACCCTAATCACCCCCCCTCTAGGGTCTAACAGTAACATCACAACCAACCCCAAGGGAAAAGGGCTCGTTGTATATGAAAATACAGTTAATACATAATAAGTCTCAAATTCATAAATCTTAACTAAAAAGGGATTTTTAGTATTTAGAAATTTACAACACGAGCATAGGTACGTCAAGCGAAATAATCCAAATAAGGAAACCCTCATGTATATACCTTATATCTCAAATTGTAAATCCCTAAATACCAAACCCAAAGTCTAATACAAAAAACAATAATAAAGAGAAAAGCAACCCGTCTCAGAACATAAGCTACTGTATCCTGTCATAACCAAATAAGTACCAAAGGATCCGAAATTTCATAAGTGTCATGTCCTGATTCAGATAAGTGTCATACTCATAGCTTAACAACTGGTCAACACATGGTCAAACGGGTGAATGTCCAATACGAGGACTAAAATGGATTATAGTCCAACACTAGGACTGAAATGGATTATAGTCCAACACGAGGACTTTAAGGGATTATAGTCCAACACGAGGACTGAAATAAATGTAATTTTGGCCGATACCTAGACCAAATAGTGAATAACGATGAGATATGAGAAAAGATATATATATGCAAATCTCGCACGCCCCTCGGTGCGTGATTCTAAATTTGGTACTCTCAAGTCATCTATCATGCACAGATATATGGCAAAAACTAAAACTAGTATAAGAAAATCGAGGCAAAACCCCCGAACACATGAAACATACAGCAAACCTAACAGTGCACAAAACTGGGCGGCGGTCGACCGACCCTGTCGACCGTATACGGATACGAACCTCACTGTTCAGCAGAGAAATTCACGGTCGACCGCGTCGGTCGACCGTTAAGACATCGCGGTCGACTGCCGCGGTCGACCGCGCAGAGGTCAGGTGCATCCTGACCTTCTGCGCGCCCAGCGGTCGACCGTAGCGGTCGACCGCGAGGCAGGGAGAACCCAGATTTGGATTTTTCTGCCAAGTTCCAAACCTGTAGAAATTTTTCTTTGAGTTAATCAGCAACCAAGCATTTGAAAATGTCACATAAAAGATAAAAGAAAACTAAAATTTTACACCTTTAGAAATCATTACCAAGATCCCAACATATTTAAACATGATCTACCTATCATTAACAATAAAAACAAAATTTTACTCCTTTTAAGATATATTCAGATCTAGATCTCTTTAACAGAATTCATTAGTGAGTTTTAAAAATAAGGAATACCCAAATCTCATATTTTATGCCATAATGATCTATTAGGTACTCAAAAATACGAATTCGGCTCAATAAAACCAAATAAAAACTCAAGTTTGGACTTGATAACAAAAGGGGTGGAGTTGGGCGAGAAGTTACTCGCCTCTGGTGAGAAATGAATCCCTAGATCTGCAGGAGGTTGATCCCCTTCGCTGAAATCCAACAATCCCGCTGAAAATCCTCAAGAACTCCTTCCAAATCACCAAGCAAAGAGAAATAAGGGTTTTAGGGAAGAGAGGGGGGCTAGGGTTTTGATTTTTGATCAGAAAATGGGGTTCTCTCGGGTTATTAGCCTATATACCAAACCACAAACCCGACCCAAAACCCGTTTGAACCCGAACCTGAGAAAACTCTCTGACCGATGTGCGGTCGACCGACGCGGTCGACCACTACGGTTGACCGCGTAGCAGAAAAATGCCTGCTGCTGCTAGGCATATACTATGCTGGTTATTCACTCGATTACTCTCACATAGAATCACTTGATGGGTTCTCAAACACAGATAATCAATTTCATCTGATATATATATGTATATATATTATTTATCATAAGAGAATTATTTATTATTAATAATTCACATATATTCATTATAGAAATTTCGGGGTTTTACACTTCAAGCCACGCCTCAGCTCCAACCTCCTTCCGACCGCCGCTCCCTCGTCACCGACGAGCCTCCCTCCAGCGCCTCTACCTCCGCCTCCACGAGATCCCATAGCCTCCTCGCCCAAGTCCAACCACCACCAGGCCACCGCAAACCCCCAGCTGTAGCCCTTTATCAACACCCGCTGCCTCAAACCTGAGCCGTGCCGACAGCCCCCAAATCCGACGCCACCCAGATCCACCACCTCTACCACTGCCTAACGCCCCCTCGGCCGGTTGTCGACGTCGTCGGTGACCCCTCCCGTTGACGGTAACCCCGTAGCCACGCTGAGGTCCCCGTACCATCGAACCTGTTGCCAATGTCGTCGTCCAGCTCCACAAGTCAACCGTCGATCCGCTGCGCGCATCGTCGAACAATGAGCAACAAGAAATGCCGCCGCCGCCTCGTCCGCAGGTTCCTTGGTCTCGCAGGCAAGATCCCTCTTGCTCATTAACTATCATTTTAATTTTAGATCTGTGAATTTAATTATATGCATAGATAGATCGTATTACGATTATGTTGTATGTTGTGGTATATTATTACATGCGTGGGATTGTTTGATGAAGAATATTAAATATATCATAGTAACATGATAAATAGCATTTTTAAAATAATTATTATGAATTAAAAGAATTTATTTCGGCAGCGAAATCATTTTTGGATAATTATATTAATTAAAAAAATTATTTGAGAACAGAATCATTTAGAAAAATATAATAATTTAACAGGAATTATTTTGGAAAAAGGATTATTTTTGATAATTATGATGATTTAAAGGAATTTATTTGCAAAAAGGATTATTTATTTTGGATTTTAGATTAATTTATGATTTTGTGTTGGTAGTTGTAGACTATGATATTTCATGTGTAAAACGATAATGAATTTTAGTTTTCTTTTAACCATAGTTATTTTCGATATTATTTTAGCTGCGTATAATTTTTATGAGTGGTTTTGAGGTTCGAATAACAAGATATTAATGAAACCGGAATGCATGTATGTTTTACTGTTTATGATTGTGTGATGCCCCTGGGTTCACACAAGGCTGCAGTCCAAGGTAAAACCAAGAATATCAAACCTTCCATGCAGCACACCGTGCAATAATATGTTTTACAATCACAATTAACATCTCTTTAGTAGAGTCAACAATAAGTATAGGTACAAAAGCAAGTCAAGAAGTGATAACTGATGAAATAATAACAACCACATAGATATCTCATCATCCAACATACAGGAATACATAGTCAACGACTAAAGTAGAATAACTGAAGTTCTCAATAAGTCTCAAAGTAAAAAATATCTAAGTAAAAGAAATAAGGAATACAGCCTTTACAACATCTAGAGAGTAGTCCTCAAATGTCTAACAACAACTACAGTGGAGCTCCAAAATAATACATAGCTAGAATGGATAGATGAACACTAGAGTGTGTCGCCATCAACTTGTGACTCTCCGGGCTCCTGACTCGTCACCTGAAAGGGGGAGGGACAACGAGCGTCAAAGCGCTAGCAAGAGCAACATCACAACCAACCCCAAGGGAGAGGGCTCGTTGTATATGAAAAATATAGTTATCACAAGCTATATATATATAATCAATTATCCTAAGAAAAATGGGTTTTAATACTTAGGAAATTTCAACACGAGCATATGTACGTCGAGCGAAATAATCCAAACAAGGAAACCCTCGTATATATACCTTGTATCTCAAATTGAAAATCCCTAAGTACCAAACCCGGAGTCAAATACATGAATAATAAGGAAAAGACAACAATCCTATCTCTACCAATAATCACAGTTATATAAAAGTTACATAGTTAAAATAAGTGTCATGCACAGCCTAGGTAGCTATCATGTCCAACTATATCAATATGTCGTGCTCAAGACCCAAATGTGTATCATGATCAAGGTTTAGCAAAAATGTCCAACACATGGACTAAAGGTAAAGCACGTCCAACACATGGACTGAATAAAATGCAGGTCTAATACATAGACTGAGATGATATGTATCCAACACATGGATTAATAATAATGTATACTCAACACATGGACTATGAACGAAGAGGCATATTTATTACTAGTATACGAGGAAAGACATACATATCCCAATCTTTCACGTGTTTCAATATGCGGTCTAAATTTGTGTCACAAGTCAACCCCCATGTGTAGATAAGTCACTAACATCGCAAACTAGTGGGAGATGAACGAGGTGATCTCTCGAACACACGAAAAGATCAACAGCAAGTCAATAGGCACAAAACTGAGCGGCGGTCGACCGCAGAGACCACTCCGGTCGACCGCTCACAGAGCCGAGAATTACTGGGCTCAAAACTGAGCGGCGGTCGACCGCTGAGGTCATGCCGGTCAACTGCTCAAAGAGCAGAGACTTTTCTGCTAGAAACATCTCAGATCGGTCGATCGCTGCGTCCACATCGGTCGACTGCGAAGCAGACAGAAGCCCAGTTAGGGTTTCTGCCAGCTTCAAATCACAATCAAACTCGATGGTTTCTCTGTTAATGTAAATCTAACATTTATACAAGTCATAGAACAGAAGACAACAAAATTTACACATTTAAAATCTATCATCAAGATCCCAACATATATAAACATGGTTTAAATATTTTTTATTCAATAAAAACAGAAATATACTCTTTTTGAAACCATTTTTAGATCTAGATCTCTTTAATACAGTTCGTTGGTGTGCTTTTAAAATCTAAAACATTTGATTAATATGTCATATGTCATAAGGATCTATTGTATCCACAAAAATACGATTTTGGCTCAATAAAACCAGATTAAACTCCAAAATAAAACATGAAACATAAAAAGGGAAGAAGTTAGGCGAGATGTTACTCGCCTCTGATGAGAACAAAGCCCTAGATCTGAAGAAAGATGATCCCTCTCGCTGAATCCACCAAAAATCCGCTGAAAAACCCTTCAAAGCTCCTCCCCAAATCACTAAGAAGTGAGAACTAGGGTTTGAGGGGAGAGAGAGGGGCTAGGGTTTCTGATTTTAGATGAAAAGAGGGCTCTCTTAAGTTCATTAGAATATATACTAACCCCACAACCCGACCCGAAACCCGTTTAGACCTGAACCCAGAAAACTCTCTGCCTGTTGGGCGGTCGACCGTCGCGCCTAGTGCGGTCGACCACACAACAGGAAAGGGATTTCGTGAGTGCGAGATTGATGTGCGGTTGACTGCCGCGTCTACTGCGGTCGACTGCTCAGAAGGAAAATGCCAGCCTATATTTATTTACCACATGATGCTCAAATCACTCAATTTCTCTCACATATAAACACTTGTTGAGTTCCCAAACACTGATAGTCACATTCATCTAATATACATATGATTATTTATCACAAAGGAATTATTTATTACTAATAATTCACACATATTCCTTATAAAAATTTTGGGGTTTTACAGATTGCATTTTATATTTTGCGCTCTATTTTAATGTATTTGCATAGAAGTAGTCATATTATTATTGTTCCTGGATGTGTTTGAGAACCCTTAGTACTTATGACTTAGTGGCCTCGTGCGTCATGAACAGACTTAGTGACATGTGTGAGTGTGTTGACTGAGTTAGGTGGTGAACCAGAGTTTCAGTGTGGAATACGACTGTTGATTTCGAAAAACAAGAAGAGTTGTGATGGGGAAGTTAATATTCATGTGATCAGATAAGACTGTTGATGTATCTTCCAGCTCGCGCCAGTGAATTCGTGTAATCACTGGGGTTGATTGTTGGGTTAAAGTGAATTCGTGTAGTCACTCTAGTCCGTGACTTGTTTCGTCACCTAGCTTTGCTTGAGTTCGAACCAGGCCGAGATCGGATTGCGTGTAGTCATCTGACCGATTCGTGTAGCGATATTGGATATGCGTAGAGGATTTGTGAATAGTCAGTTATCCGGTGATATGAATATTGACTTTATGTGAGATGTAGACTAGTGAGTTTTAGGATGGCTAGTTACATGACCTTGTTTCTTGGCTAAGTATGAATTCCTGTGAGATGTAGGCCAATTGTGTTTCTTTTTATACATAGATCGGGATTAATATTTAAATATCTATAATTTGAGACATATAGTATATACATGAGAGTTTCCTTGTTTGAATTATTTCGCTCGACGTACTACATCTCTTGTTGTAGATTTTTTAAGTATTAATTTTATCTAGTTGTATGACCATGTTAGTTGGATGATTGTTTTGATCGCTAGTTGCATGATCGACTTGTTACTTGATTGATTTTGTTGGATTTCTAGTTGTACGTTTTCTTTGTCAATCTATTATCGCATCTTTTTTTCGTTTTGGTTTTCGTTGTTCTATTTGTTTGCGGGGTCTTGCCGTGTGCCATGCACTCTGACGTACACCTGTTTTCTCTAGTGTACATCAGACTTAGAGGAAGAACAGGTTCAGCAGGAGCTAGAGGAATCTTAGCAGGAGTACCCTGTAGACGGAGCAGAAGGAGTCGAAGCCTATTCTTTCCATTTATTAGTTGATGGTTCCGTTTACTCTTGTAGTACTTCCCATTTCAGTTTGAACAATGTATTATATTTCTCTAGTATTCAATTGATCATTTTGTATAAGGGCATGTTGACCCGAATATTATGTCTTGGATGTTATCCCATTTGTGATATGATATTTTTATTCTGAGTTTGTCTATTATATTCTTGCTGATTGTGATCGGGGACCTGTGCCTTTGCATTGCATTTATTTTCAGACGCTTAGCATATTGGATTGAGAAAAAAAATAATAGTGTATATTTCTTCTTAATCTAATACATTGCGGGCTTGCTCACGTTCTGATTCCCCTATATTTTAGGAAGCGGGACGTGACAGGTTTTAGTGGTGGCCCATGCAGGTCACGATCCCGAGTCCTCACTAGTAAGAATATAATGAACAATTTATATACATATCATATTTCATCTATGAGACTATTCTTGAGCCTTATTCCATTTTCTTGAAAGATTTCGTTTCGTCCCTATCTTATCACTCTTTGACTCCTGAGCTTTCCACTATTCTTGTCTCGTCGCTTCGCGACTACACGCTCTCTCCCTATAACTTTTTTTCCTTATACCGGTCGTTATTATATGTGTCATTATTTTTACGACTATGTTTTCTTTGATTTGACTTATATATCGTTTGATTGTATTGATTTCTATATTATTTATTATATTATTTTATGTATCATACACAGTGTTATATTGTATGTTTTTCATTAAATATATATATCATTACTTATATATTTTCGATTGTTCAAATTATATCATTAATTGTTTCACATTGCTCTAGATTTCATATATACATCACATGACATATTTAATATTCAGATTATTTTCTTTTGTTTAATTATACCTTTTACATAGTTATATTGTGTATGTTCACGCTTTTCTGTCATACCATATACTATTTACTTATATTCTAGATTATTGTATAGTGTTCATATTTCGTGATATACTTTAATAGACTCATGATTTTAATATTCTACATATGTGGTATATTCTTATCCTTTACATTTTTAGTATATAGTTTTTATCAGTTAGTTTTGTCTTGCTAGATTGTTTTAGTATGTTCGCATTGGTTTTGTTATTCTAAGAGCGATGTATTTCTATTTTGATATTCAGGCATTATATTGTTAAGTTTAGAGTTGAGTTACTAATTATATAGTTTTGTTACATTATCTTGTATCATTGGTTATTATTATTTTATAACTAATATAAAATATTATTCTAAATAGTAATTGTGAGTATGTAAAGTATTTATTCATGGTTTGTTTATAGTGTATTTGTATATTTGTTATTTTTTGCTTCGTTTTGATATGTATTGTTTTGTCATTACAATAATATACATTGTATATACGTATTATTTTTAGTATTTTATGGTATTTTTAGATTTTTACGTCTTTTATTGTGTTATTAGTTATTGTTCATTCTTTATTCATTATTTTCGTTACTTGTGTTATGTTTTACTTTTTCATTCTTTTATAATTATCATTCTCTTTTCATTATAGTGTATTCATGTATATTATTATATTTACGATGTACATTTTTATTGAGTTATAGTCATTCATCATTTATAGTATCTAATGTATCTAATGATGTTCTATTTCATGTATTACCAATATTTATATTAGCATGTTCATCAATCATTCATGGTATGTTTATCAAAAATATATTAGTGTTTTTTTATTATACGAAATTATGCTCTTCTTATGTTTTTATTTGCTTATGTGCTTATTTTACTTTTCATAGTTTATGTTTTTATGTATTATACGTTTTTATCTAGTAGTATGTTTGTGAGTGTCAGTATTGTTAGTAAGCATTTATGTTTCAGTGTATTCTATGATTTTTGTATGTGTTAATTTATTTTGAGTTTTATACTGTCAATTTTTTCGTTACTTATTTGAAAGCATTGAGTCTTTCAATTATGTTTCCTTATCAGATTTGTATTTTTATTATTTTAACTTGTATTGTTTTACATCGTGTTACTCTTCTGTTTTTCTTCTCTTATTTTTATATTTTTCGTAGATCATATTATATCAATATCGTTCTATTCTTATATTTTTCTTTGAATAGGAGTTTTTATTTTTGGTGTGAGTGTGTGGTGTTATGGCTTTATAGTTGTGTATACGGTTATTAATGGTTGTTACAATGTGTGGGTTGTTTAGTTTTGATTTTTTTGTTTTTACATATTGTATTTAGGTTACGTATTTAGTTGTAATATTTTTGTAGTTAGTGTGTTTTATATTTTATGTAGTGTATTCTTGCTAATGTTTTTTTTCACATTTCAATTTGTGTATTGCTATACTTATTGTGATTTAGTATTTATTATGTTTTTGCTACAATTTTTGTTAGTAGTCATGTTATGGTGTAGTTGTTTTTATTTTGTGTTGTATTTGTTTTATTAATCCTAAGTAGTGGACATATTACTTATACATGTTTGCTATGTGTGTTATCATATAATTTTGGTCATATTTTACCTTTCATGTACGCGTTTTGTTATCATTACAGTTTGGTTATTATCAAGTTATATGTTTTTTGTATGTCTTTTTATGTTATCTTTAATTTTATTAATTTATTTGTTTATTTGTGTTATTTGGGTTATATTGTTTATTGGTTAACATAGTTATTTCTTTTACGTTTCATCAGTAGTTTCATAGTTTATTTTAGGATGTGAAATAAGTGTTATAAGTTTATGCAGTCTAGTTGCAGGTTTTGCACATTGAAGATATTTTGTTGTGTTTATTAGTTATTATTATTTTTGTTAAGTTGTGTATATTTTACTTTAATAATGTATTTTATTATCTATTTATTAATTATTTTAATTGATGTATTTATTAATATTTCATATACACGAGTCTCTATATTACTGCTTTAGTTAACAGTTTATGTCCATAAATGATTAATATTTTGGATATTATTACATGGCAGTTCATATGTTGTATTATGTTTATTCTTTATATTTATTAGGTTTATAGTTTTGTATCATATTTGGTTATTCTAATGAGTATAATGATATAATGGTTTTTGGTATATTTTGATATTGTGTTCGTTGTGTAAATGTTATGAATACATAATTACATGATTGTTGCACATATTTTTATGTCTTTTATCTACGTCCATTATTGATATGCTTTTTATTTTCTATTATCAGTTATTATATGTATTATTTTTGCTTTACAGATTACTATATGATATCGTGCATAACTTATTTTAATTCTGAGGGCTGAATTTGTTTTAAAGGAGGTAGAATGTAATGATCGTAAATTTTGATACTAGTTAAAATAATTTTTTGGTATTTTAAGATAGTTAATTATAATTTTTTAAAATAGTACTTGTATTTTTCCTGAATTTCTAGAAATTTCTATGATTTAAAGTTCAAGTTTTATATTTATTTAAATGATTTTGATATTTATAAATTTATTTGGTGCAGTAAAAATTTATGGAAATTAATCCGTTATGTTATTGATACTATTATGTATCATTTTGAATAATACGTTGTATTGTTTTTGCTATTACGTATTATTTCGTGTATTATGTTGAATTATTAATTATGTATTATTTGTATAAATTATTATATTATTTTAATTATTTCGTATCAGCTGTCGTATTAGTATAATCAGTATATTTTATTATATAGATAATTATTCCAAAATTATTTGATTTAAATGTAAGTAAATATATTTTTATTTTTAATTATTCTCGTTTAATTGTACAATATGTGAATATTTCAACTATTTCGTATCAACTGTTGTATTAGCACAATAAATACGTTTTTATTTGTAGATAATTATTCTGTAATTAGTTAATTTTTTAAGTACCCGTAATTAATTATTTTAATT
>BQKN01065116.1:66133-86461 GCA_022839385.1 Asparagus kiusianus
TTTTTGCAAAAACCAGAGAGACGCTGTCTTCATGAGAAAATTTTCGAAGTCTGTTTTCTCTAAGTTTTTGTGTGTGTTCACTTCCCAGCTTCAGTGTACTCTTTCTCTTTGCCTTAGGGACTTTGTAAAGAGAGAGTCTTGCATCATTTCTACTGCTTTGTGAGTGTGATCTTGTGTAGATCAACTGTGAGGGAGTGTGATCTGCTGAGATCAACTGTGTAGTGTGAGATTGTGAGGGAATCGCTGTGTAGACGAAGTTCCGGCTTTCAAACCGGGTGTGTAGTGGATTTCTCCTCGAGAGTGGAGAGCGAGGACGTAGGTCAGCGGACCGAACCTCGTTAACACATCGCGCGTCAAAGGATAACGATTCCTAACCCTATCTCATTTACTCTAATTGCATTAGAATATTGTGGCTTGCTTGTCTTAATTTTTTATTGCATAATTAGAGCCTCTTGACCCTAATCACCCCCACCCTCTAGGGTCCAACACCCCGCACCGTCGAACCCGTTGCCGATGTCGCCGTCCAGCTCCACAAGTCAACCGTCGGTCCGCTGCGCGCGTCGTCGAACAACGAACAACAGGAAAGGGCGCCGCCGCCTCGTTCGTAGGTTCCTTGGTCTCGCAGGCAAGATCCCTCTTGCTCATTAATTGTTATTTTAATTTTAGATCTGTGAATTTAATTATATGCATAGATAGACCGTATTATGATTATGTTGTATGTTGTGGTATATTATTACATATGTGGGATTATTTGATAAGGAATATTAAATATATCATAGTAACATGATAAATAGCATTTTTGGAATAATTATTATGAATTAAAAGAATTTATTTCGGCAGCAGAATCATTTTTGGATAATTATATTAATTAAAAAGAATTTATTTGAGAACAGAATCATTTAGAAAAATATAATAATTTAAAAGGAATTATTTTGAAAAAAGGATCATTTTTGATAATTATGATGATTTAAAGGAATTTATTTGCAAAAAGGATTATTTATTTTGGATTTTAGATTAATTTATAATTTTGTGTTGGTAGTTGTAGACTATTACATTTCATGTGCAAAACGATAAAGAATTTTAGTTTTCTTTTAACCATAGTTTTTTCGATATTATTTTAGTTGCGTATAATTTTTATGAGTGGTTTTGAGGTTCGAATAACAAGATATTAATGAAACCGGAATGCATGTATGTTTTACTATTTATGATTGCATTTTATATTTTGCGTTCTATTTTAATGTATTTGCATAGAAGTAGTCATATTATTATTGTTCCTGGTTGTGTTTGAGAACCCTTAGTACTTCATGACTTAGTGGTCTCGTGCGTCATGAACAGGCTTAGTGACATATATGGGTGTATTGACTGAGTTAGGTGGTGAACCAGAGTTTCATTGTGGAATACGACTGTTGATTTAGAAAAACGAGAAGAGTTGGGATGGGAAAGTTAATATTCATATGATCAGATAAGACTGTTCATGTATCTTCCAGCTCACGCCAGTGAATTCGTGTAGTCACTGGGGTTGGTTGTTGGGTTAAAGTGAATTCGTATAGTCAATTTAGTCCGTGACCTGTTTCGTCACCTAGGCTTTGCCTGAGTTCGACCAGGCCGAGATCGGATTGCGTGTAGTCCTCTGACCGATTCATGTAGCGGTATTAGATACATGTAGAGGATTTGTGAACAGTCAGTTATCCGGTGATATGAATGTTGACTTTATGTGAGATGTAGACCAGTGAGTTTTAGGATGGCTAGTTACATGACCTCGTTTCTTGGCTAAGTATGAATTCCTGTGAGATGTAGGCCAGTTGTGTTTCTTTTCATACATAGATCGGGATTAATATTTAAATATCTACAATTTGAGACATATGGTATATACATGAGGGTTTCCTTATTTAGATTATTTCGCTTGACGTACTACATCTCTTGTTATAGATTTTTTAAGTATTAATTCTATTTAGTTGTATGACCATGTTAGTTGGATGATTGTTCTGATCGCTAGTTGCATGATCGACTTGTTACTTGATTGATTTTGTTGGATTTTTAGTTGTACATTTTCTTTGTCATTCTGTTATTGCATCGTTTTTTCGCTTTGGTTTTCATTGTTCTATTTGTTTGTGGGTCTTGCCATGTGCCATGCACGCTGACGTACACCTGTTTTCTCTGATGTACGTCAGACTTAGAGGAAGAACAGGTTCAGCAGGAGCCAGAGGATTCCCAGTAGGAGTACCCTGAAGACGGAGCAGAAGGAGTCGAAGCCTATTCTTTCCATTTATTAGTTAATGGTTCCATTTGCTCTTGTAGTACTTCCCATTTCAGTTTGAACGATGTATTATATTTCTCTAGTATTCATTTGTTCATTTTGTATAAGGGCATGTTGATCTGAATATTATGTCTTGGATGTTATCCTATTTGTTATATGATATTTTTATTCTTAGTTTATCTATTATATTCTTACTGATTGTGATCGGGGACCTGTCCCTTTGCATTGTATTTATTTCCAAAGCTTAGCGCATTGGATTGAGAAGAAAAAAATGATAGTGTGTATTTCTTCTCAATCTAATACGTTGCGGGTTTGTTCACATTCCGATTCTCTTGTATTTTGGGAAACGAGGCGTGACACTTAGGGACGCCTCTTTTATATTAGGAATCCATATACATCGAGATCGTTCTCGAGGTATACTTGGATTATCACAAAAGAGCTATATCGATAAAGTACTTAAAAGGGTTGGTATGCAAGACTGCAGACCAGGAGACACCCCTGTTGCTAAAGGAGACAAGTTCAGTCTCAATCAGTCCCCTAAAGGTAATCTTAAAATTCAGGAAATACAGAAGATTCCTTATGCTTCGGCTGTAGGAAGTCTAATGTATGCTCAGGTGTGCACGTGTCCAGATATTACGTACATTGTTGGGATGTTATGCAAATACTTAAGCAACTCTGGTATGGATCATTGGATAGCAGTCAAAAGGGTTATGAGGTATCTTCAGAAAACAAAAGATTATATGCTCACATACAGAAAATCTGAACAGTTAGAGGTCATTGGGTATTCTGATTCTGATTTTGCTGGATGCCAAGATAGCAGAAAGTCTACAGCAGGCTATATTTATATGTTAGTAGGAGGAGCTATATCATGAAAAAGTATTAAACAAACACTCGTAGCTTCCTCCACTATGGCAGCAGAGTTTGTAACTTTCTATGAGGCATCAAATCATGGAATATGGTTGCGAAATTTTATCACTGGACTGCGAATTTTAGAAAATATTGAAAGACCACTAAAGTTATTTTGTGATAATAAATCTGCAGTTATGTATTCCAATAACAACAGGAGCTCAACTAAGTCAAAACATATTGTCATGAAGTTCCTGGTTGTGAAGGAAAGGGTACAAAGTGGACATATATCCATAGAACATATTAGGACAAACTCCATGATGGCAGATCATCTTACTAAAGGATTGCCACCCAAGGTCTTTCATGAGCACATTGCTCATATGGGTGTGATGTTATTCGAGGACATCACGATTTAGTGGGAGTTTGTAGTTTTCTAGTGCTTTGTGTTTGATTGTATTAGCTAATCAGAATAAAGTATTCAGTTAAGACACTTTTCATTATGTTTGGTTTTGACCTCGCTAATGTTTAAGGTAGCACTAGTTAAAAATAGACATGTACTGAGCACATTGCATATAATTTTCATGCTGCACATCCATGATTGATCTATGTCGTTTGATTGTATTGGTATATGTGACCATTGATGGGTTTAGTCACGATAAATGTGACGAATGCCGCTTTGATCATATATTGATATAGACAATGGACGAGATTGTTTTGGAAATACCCATATCTATGATAGCAATTTTTGAGCTCATAAGGTTATATACACTTTAAGGAAACATATGGTGCCCAAGTGGGAGATTGTTGGATTTAAATCTAATTAAATCTATTTGTGGGCACATATGTTATATCAGTGTGTTACTATCTTTCTGTTGACACGCATAAAGTGATCAATTAGGTAATTGGGTCAATGGGTATTTAAATATGTTATAGGCTAAATGTGCGGATACCAGGTTGTAATTATAATTTGATGAGGGGTCAAATTATAAAAGTACAACAATAATAAATAAGGGGTTATGGTCCCTAATCTAGGGTTACACTCTCATTCTCTCCACCCCCATCTAAAGAGAATTTCAAAAGAGAGAACCCTTAAGATTAGAAGATCATCAAAACCCAAATTTCAGATCCGTGCAATGGATTCAGGTATTGCTTCCGCTCATTGTTGTTTTTATTCTCTTTGAATTAATCATGGTTTTATGGATTAGATCTCAAATATTTAGATCTAACAGTTTTCTCATCATATGATAAAATGAGGCAATTTTCTTTTTGTGCAAATAAACAATTGACGCCATGATCAAATGTGTACACGTAGAGCATATGTAAATAAATAATTGATTTCATTATAGATCGTGACTAAACTTGAATCCGTAATGAGAGCAATATCATGAAAACAAGAAACTGATGCACCAAAACAAACTGATAAAAATTACATTCACCATGGTATACACCTTCACCATGTAACCGATGCAACCAAACTACCACATGATAACCACCAAACACCAAAATGATACAACTAACATATAGTTTCAGTAAACAGACCTTATTAACTTAAAAATAGTGCGTAAGTTTGGATTCAAACACATATGAAACATACATATAGCATACAATGTTTTACACCATCCAAAATTGACGTTCCAACATGCAGAATATCATCCTTACACTGAATATTTTTTTTTATTATAACTATCAAAATTTTAATGACATTTCAAAATAAAGAGCATCTAACATCATCCGACTCATTTACATGCCCAAAGTAGTAACATCACCCAAAATGATATCCAAACCCATAGTTGCTTGGAGTAGTATCGTGCATTCATGATGAAACCCATCTTCCATATTGCATTAGGTGTGTCTCACTAGCCAAAAAACCACGTTTACCTCTAAAACTGCCTTCAGCTAACGTAGGTGGCCCATCACAAATCTGTTGCCTGGTCCTGAATCTGTAAATTGCTTGGAATTATCACTTGCTAATTCTTTGGATGCTTTACATTTCTTCACTGCTAACTTTTTCCTCCCTGATGGAGGATCATAGAGTCCTTCATTTGGAGGATGTAGGGATGCTTCAATTGGAGATACTTCAAATGGTCGTAGGTGGAGTTCTTGCCATGGTTCTAGCCATACTTCATGCAATTCATGAGCACAATCAAACCCAATTGCTTCAGAGTAGTTTATAGCAAGAGAGACCCCTTCAGTGAAAAACTATAGAGTTAGAAATAATGAGTTAAATACAAGTATATAAAAACACTATTTAACGAAGATACTAACTAAATGGTTGTTGCGCGCAGCGGAAATTTCGGCAGCACAACAAGAAAGTCAGGTCGCAATAGGAATTCTTGTTTCACAAAGGAAACAAGAACCTTAAGCAAAATATCTCAACAAAGTGGGATATCAGCTCTTCCTCTCATCAGTTCTAGGACTGACCTGTCGAGGGAACCTAAATAAGCTATTACAAATCACACAAAAGCAAGACAAACTAATTTTACGTGGTTCGGCAAATAGCCTACGTCCACGGGGCAAGGAGGGTGAATATCTACTATTAGAGAGAATACAAATAGGGCTTATAATCACACAAATTAAACCCTCACACAAACTCTCAAATCTCTCACAAAGGGGATGCCAAAAACCCTATCAAAGTCGGCGGCTTCCTGTTGGTTTTCTTTTACACCTTGTACGAAACCCCACTTTGTATTCCACCCAATCAAACACACCAGATTTGGTTTCCCAGCCTGTTTTGGATTGTTGTTTGATATAAATAGCAACATTATTTCTTAGGGTTAATTGAGAGCGTTTGAAGTATAGATTATTGAGTCTTTTGAGCACTTTGAGAATGAGATATTGTGAGGGAGTTGAGAGCTTTGGTTAGGGTTATATTTGAGTATTTTTGTGAGTTGTAACCTGCTATATTTCTCATCCATATGGTAAAATCTCTCCATCCTCTCCCCGTGGACATAGGCAATTGACGAACCATGTAAATCTCTGTGCTTGGTTTGATTTGTGTTGTATTTTGGTGAATTGCACTCGTGTTTAGTTTTGGTTCTCTTCTCTCATCGCTTACTAACTAGTTTGGTTGTCGAGTACCCTTCAGCACGATGCGCAACAATTGGTATCAAAGCGCTAGGGTTTCAGATCTAGGGTTTGGCATTGGGTAGACTAAGATTCGTTGTTTGAAGCTTGGTTCTTAGAGTTCCAGGCTTCAGTAGAGATAGCATTGCGGAGTTGCCATTGGGATCTCGCTTTCCTTGTGTGGTTAGGAGATCATGTTGGAATCCTATCTAGAGTTCAGTTGGGTAATTTCACAATTCTATCAAAATCTGAATCTTTCTTTATAATTTGGAGTTTGTAAGCATGGGGAAAGAAGTTAGTAAAAGCAACAAGTTAATGGTGAGTACACTTCAGGTTGGACTTCAAAATACTAAGATCAGTGTACTAAAGTATGACGACAAGATTAATTTTGGTTTATGGATAAGTGACGTATAGGACACTCTTAATGCTCAAAATTTGGAAGAGACCATCATGGTCCATGAGAGGCCACCGAAATACGATGAGACGTTATGGGATAAGATGAATAGGAATGCTTATGGGGTGATCAGAGTTTGTTTAGAACAAGAGCTAAAATACAATGTGATTGGTGTGATGTCTGCGATGAAGATGTGAGAGATTTTTAACAACAAATACCTTATGAAGAGTGTTGAGAATCGATTACACTTGCTGCGGAGATTATTTAGATTCCAGATGTTCAGGAGCACCTCATTTGTGGCTCATATGAACAACTATACAAAGTTATCGGACTTGGCAAACATGGATGAGAAGGTAATAGACAAGTACAAGGCGATTATTTTATTTGGCTCCTTACCCGATGAGGAGTATGATACATTCATGCTCACTTTATTGAATAGGAGATCTTCCATCACATATAGTAAAGTGACTAATGCGTTGACGAATTACGATTTGAGGAGGAGGGACAAAGAGACTTCCAGAGCTAGCACTTCAGGAGAGACCTTGTCGACAAGAGGAAGGAGTCCATATCTGAGAGGTGGTAATCGAGGTAGGTCAAAGTCTAAAGACCGCTACCAGATTTTGAAGAACCAGTGTGATTTCTGCAAAGAACAAAGACATTGGAAGAGAGATTGCCTGAACCTCAAAGAGAAGGAGAATACTAAGAAGGACCAAAAGGCCAATGAGGTGAATGTCGCTAAAAGTGATAATTCAGATAATTCTGGCTTTTCTCTATTGATTACTCCAGAGGTGAACCATGTGGATGCATCAAATTAGATGCTGGATTCTGGTTTTACTTATCATGTGACTCCCCGACGAGATTGGTTTGCATCATTCGAGAGACTTTTTGGGGCGTGGTAGTCATAGGAAATGATCAATCCTATGGCATTTATGAGATAGGTACCGTCAGGATTCGGATGCACGATGGCGTTGTTAGTGAATTGAATGAAATGAGATTCGTTCCTCAGTTGAAGAAGAATCTTATTTTGGTTGGAGCTTTTAAGGCGAAGAGATTCAAGGTGACCTTTAAGAATGCTGTAGCAAAGGTTACTAAGGGATCTTTGATGGTGATGAAGGGAGACTATAGTAGAAATTTGTATTATCTAAAGGAAAGTATCAAGATTGGCCAGGTAGCTTCATCTATTTTAGAGGCGGACACGAGCAGAATTTGGCACTATAGGTTGGAGCACACAGGTAAAAAGTCACTACAGGGTTTGTGCAAGTAGGGGCTATTGAAGGGAACCAAGAGTGAAAAGGTAGAATTCTGTGAGTATTACGTTCTTAGCAATACGACAAAGGTGAAGTTCGGGACAGCTGTATACAAGACGACAGGCATCTTAGACTACGTGCACACGGATGTCTAGGGTCTCACCAAGACGACATCACTTGGTGGTTGATATTGGTTCGTCACTTTTGTAGATGACTATTCTAGGCGTTATTAGGTGTACACCATGAAGCATAAAAATAAAGTCTTAGAGTTATTTGTGGAGTGAAAGAGAAGGTTAGAACACTAGACAGGAAGAAGATCAAGACGTTACGATCTGACAATAGCGGCGAGTATACTTTAGACCCCTTTCAGTAGCTATGTCGAGATGATGACATAGAAAGGCACTTCACAGTTAGTCATACGTCACAGAAGAATAGGGTGACAGAGAGATTGAATCGGTCTTTACTAGAGAAAGTCTAATGTTTATTATCACAGAGTGGTTTGGACAAGATCTCTTAGGCTGAGGCACTTTCATACGCGAGCCACCTCATTAATGTTAGGTCTTATATTTATGAGCCTACTATCTAATCTAGTTTTGATGATTAAAAAATAATTCCTAACAATGTTGTCGAGTGTTTATTTTCTTGTTAAGTATTTTACACAAAGATTGAGGTTGGATGGACTTGTGCCTACAATATCATATCCATTGGACGATGGAAGGAATATCGAAATGAAGCTTTGTTTTCAAGTTAAGTACAAGATCAAGCTTCATCCACAACCAAGTCGAGCATTATTGAAGATCCATTACTTGGTATATTTAGTTTAGGTGTTTATACTTTGTGTGTTTATACTTAGAGCTCAAATTATACACACACATTATTTTTATTGCTTTCAAGTTTAGCCACATAAATATGAAATAAATGGATATAATTATATATACACATATATTTGTTTCATGTTTGTATGTGCTCGAAATGATTTCAACAAAATCAAGCTTTAAAAATTTTAAATCAATAAAATCATGTTTATTTGCACAATATATGTTTACAGATTAAAAGACTCGTTTATATCATTTTATATCTTTTATATCTTTTATAAAGTCTATTAATCTATTTGAAAGAAGTTTAAAACTTGTTTGAAATCATTTTGTCAAAATTTCAAGTGTACTGAGTTTTCATGTTTTGGACTATTTTGTAAAATGACAAGTTTTCACATTTGGGAAGTGCAATTTGAAAAATTCTTTTTAAAACATATATTTATTTTTAGACTTGGCACACATATTCAAAAGCCTCTTATGATTATTAATGCATGTTTTCAAAGTTGAATCTAAAGATGAAATACTTTTATTCATAAGATTCAAATCTTTATTTTTAGGCACATATGCATTTTTGGAAGTAGAACATAAATAGTTATTTATAAAAGAAGCAGTGTTATTTTTTATGTTCTCTACTTCTAACATGGCATCAATCTTAGCATGAGATAAGCTAGAAATGAATGATGATAATTTCTCATTTTCCAATTTTAATATATCATTATTTTCTTTAAGAGTAACATTTTCTTTAGTAATGATATCAAAATTGGAAGCTAGCTTCTCATGATCGGATATAAGTTCTACATGCTTTCTTTTGAGATTAATAAAATCATTTTGCAATTTGTTAAAGGCATGCAATAATTTTTCACTAGCACAAGCAAGTTCATCATTAGGTAAATCATTAATAGATTCGAACTTGCAAACCTCACTAGGGCTATCGCCTAGTGCTCGTGTGCATGAAGCTCCATATGAACTTGAAGCGGGATCCTCCAAAGCTTGTCGGATTGCCTCCAAGTCTCCTTGATGTGCTTCCATAAATTTTCAAAGTTTGTAAGCACTATCAAAATGAACAAACTTGTTAGACATAGATGAATTAAAACTATTTAGCAAATATTCTAACAAAATATTGTTCATTGTAAACATACGATGATCATTCTTATTACACTTGAATTTCTCCAAAGTGGGCACAATATAAGCATCATCTATAATTTCCCATAAATCAAAGTGTTTAGATCTAACAAATAGCTTAAATCTAACACACCATTGAGCATAGGGAAAATTATCTAATCTAGGAGCAACACTAGAATCATAGCCTAAACAAGATGCATCATTCATATCCATAATTTGTGAAAATATGCAAGCAAGATGCAAATGCAATCAAAACAAGATTAGCACAAAAAGATAACTTGGATCTTTAACTCAAGGCGGTTAGACCTTAAATCAAAGAGCACCAAGCTCTGATACCAATTGTTAGACCCTAGGGGGGTGATTAGGGTCTTATGCTAATCTAATCCGATTTAATACCAATTAAAATTAATTAATAAGTTATCCTAGCAAGTATGAAATACAACAAGAATATAAGCTAGGATAAGCAATATGAACAACAAAATATATCCTAACAAAAAGATATAGGCAATGTGATATATACAAGGATATGAAACTAATACAAGGGTAAACAATATAAACTAGATAGTGGATCATATAAATAATGAGCTAATGACAATGGCGACAAGAAATATAAACACAAGTATAAATAAACACCAAAGCACACTCAAACACAAGATATAATCACAGAGTTCAGACCTTCCATCCTACGTCTCCGCTCCCCACTCCCGGGGAGAAATCCACTATCACAACCGGGTTTTTTACGCTCACCCGAATAACGTTTAAACCTCACAGTGTCGGTTTTCAACGCTCACCGATCAACGTCACTCCTCACACTCGGTTTTCTAGTTCACCAAAAACTTCACAACACACTCGGTTTTTTAGCTCACCGAAAACCTTACAATCTCACAATGAAACAATAAATGATTTGTTCTCTCATACAAGGGGAGAACTCAATTAAGCACAACTCAATATTACAATCTCTCATAACCCTAATATACTATGTATACAAATACAATAAGCTCAAGTGGGTGTGTGTAACAATGAGTAAAATCAAATCTAAACTCAATATAAAAATTAGCTTTAAAGAAAGATAATCAAATAACTAAGCAAATGTAAAGCTAGATAGAGTTTAGAAAACTTCTCCAATAGATGACAAGATGGAGAGATGGAGATTGGAGCCCAAACAAGAAGATGATCTCCTCCACTTATGAAAACAATCTATGAAAACAATCTTCAAACCAAACAAACACTAAAAACACACTTAAACCCTTGTTTAAAACTCTTTAAACTTGTTTAAAACATTTCTTAAGTACCCTTAGAAGTATGAGGGCATGGAGTATATATAGGCTCATGAAACAAGCCCAAAAACCCAAGAAAACCAAGTAAAAAGACAAAATAACGGATATATATAAATCTGGAAAATATAGCCGTTAGCTACAGTAACCAACCTCCAGAGAGTTTGGCGGTCGACCGTGGCGGTCGACCGCGGGTACTGTAGCACTACGTATCAATTTTGTAAAATCAATTAAAAATAGTAAATCAGCTCTAAAAATTATAAAAGTTTGTGGGAAGGTTCTAAACATGTAGAATAACATGTTAGAGAAAGAATTTATAAAAATGCATTTCCCAGTTGAGAGAAATAAATGTTTGAACACAGATTTACAGTTTCTGAAAAACTGCTGACACACACGATTTTATAAAATCAATTTGGCATAGTAAATCAACTCCAAAAATAGTAAAATTTTGAGGGAAGTTTCTAAACATGTAGATAAACATATCAAAGAAAGAATTTCTTGAATACCACTTTTCATTTATGAAAAATCATCTGTTTTGTAAAACATGCACGAACATGTGCACAAACAAAAACATGATTTTATAAATTCCATTAAACATAACAAATCAATTCCAAACTTGATGAAACTTTGCAAAATGTTTATAAACATGAAAACAAACATGTTAGAAAAAGAATTTCTCAAATTAAATTTCTATTTGTGAAAACTCGTGCATTTTGCAAGTGTGTCCAAAACATGAAAACCCAAAACCATGCATGTATATATGTAACTATATATATACATAGAAACCAAATACGTGTGTGTATATGATATTGAGCTTAAGGTATTTAACACACATAATATAAAACCTAAACTAAGTTACCCAAGCTAGATCTTGATCTTTAATAAGCTCTTCTTGGTAATCTTACGGATGAATCTTGAACTTGATCTTTAACTATGAATTGCAAGGCTTCAACGACATTCCGCCAACCTCCTTTGGATATGATCGTTGAAGCTCTATTCCATCCATCCTCCAACTTGTTGTTTGCCTAGAATAAATACGAAAACACAAATACTAGACAAACAATATTAGTGGTAAATTGTTTGTTAAACATTATCAAAACAAGAAGGCCAACAGAAGCTGCGTCTTAGCTGCGTTTGTAGCGATTTGGAGGCTGCGTTGGCAGCGTTGGAAGTTGTATCTGAGCAGCGTTCATGGCAATAAACGCGGTGCGTCTTGATGCTGGTACGCGGGGAGGACTTCCACGTCTTTATTTTGAAGAGACCGTCGATTTGTAGTCTCTTTCTGTCGAAGCGTTGCAAAGATCGTCATTTTATAATCTTTGCTTTAGCTCTCTGATATGTGAGAGACGTCAGATTGTAACTCCCGATGTTGATTGTGAAGGTTGTTAATTAGAGCTTTCATCAATTGTTGTGAAGGTCGTCAGATTATAACTTTCATCGATCTACGTGAAAGTCTTCAAATTGTAGCCTTCTGGAAGTTATCAGATTGTAACTTCCATTATCGGTGTTTGATGGGGATCAGCTATCTATTGTGATTTTTAGACAGCCTACACCGGGTGAACGCATGACTAATGAATTGCGTGCCTGTGACGCCCCTGGGTTCACACAAGGCTGCAGTCCAAGGTGAAACCAAGAAAGTCAAACCTGCCATGCACCACACCGTGTAATAATATGTTTCACCATCACAATTACTATCTCTCTATTAGAGTTAATAAAAGGTGTAGGTACAAAAGCAAGTAAAAGATAATACAGAAATCAACAGATGGAGTAATAGAGATCAAATTAATATTCCATCATCTAGCATACTGAAGTACGAGACAATGTCTAAAATAAATAAACCGAAGTACTCAACAAGTCTCAAATACAAAATATCTGACAAGAGGAAATAAGGCACACAGCCTTTACAACTTTTAGAATAAAACACTCAAATGTCTAAACAAAAGTCTACAGTGGAGCTCAAAAAAAATATAACTAAATAGACAGCTAAAGATAAAATGCATCGCCATCAACCTGCGACTCTCCGGGCTCCTGGCTCGTTACCTAAAATAGGGAGGGACAACGAGCGTCAAAGCGCTAGCGAGCAACATCACAACCAACCCTAAGGAAAAGGGCTCGTTGTATACAGAAAATACAGTTAATACATATATATATGAAATCACTAATCCTATTTAGGTCATTACAACGTGAGCATAAGTATGTCGAGCGAAATAATCTAAACAAGGAAACCCTCATGTATATATCATATAGCTCAAGTTGTAAATCCCTATGTAAGAGGATTTTAGTATTTAGGAAAATACAGCACGAGCATAGGTACGTCGAACGAAATAATCCAAACAAGGAAACCTTCATGTATATACCTTGTATCTCAAATTGTAAAGCCCTAAATACCAAACCCAAAAACTAATACAAGAACAATAATAAAAGAAGACAATCCTATCTCAGAACTTAAATACAGTGTCATATCACCACTCACATAAGTATCATGTCCAGCCTATGCAAATATAAGTGTCATGCTCAAGGTCTATCTGGTGTCCAACACATGGACGAATAGGTAAATGTCCAATACAAGGACTGAAATGGATTATAGTCCAACACGAGGACTTCAATGGATTATAGTCCAACACGAGGACTGAACAAACTGTGTAAATATCGATGAGATATGTGGAAAGATATACCTATACGAATTTCACACGCGTCTCGGTGTGTAAACTTAAACTTGTGTCCGCATGTTATCTCACATGTAAAGATACAGGCTAAACAATATTGTTGAATATCAGCTATCCGAGGCGACTCCTCGTTCATATTGAAGGACACAAAGACAATAAACATGCCCAAACGGTTTCGGTTAAAATAAAACAACTCAAACAGATCCAAAACGAGGAAAAACTAGAAATTTGCTCGTCAGTTAACTCATGAGTTGACTGGGATCATCAGTCGACTCATTAGTCGACCTGATAGACATAAATATAAGAAAAACAGAAAATTTCTCTTAAGTCGACTCATTGGTCGACTCATCAGTCGACTCATGAGTCGACTGATAAGTCGACTCATTGATCGACTGAGCAGAAAATTCCTAGTTTCTGTTTTCGTTGATTATTTGCAAAGATGTTAACCTAAAGTTCTTCTTCATCATTTCCAGCAACATAAATATGATTATTACACATATGTAACAAACTGAAACGAGAGTTATGCATGTAATCACTTACATTAAAACCCTAAACATATTTATACATGTTTAAAACATATTAAAAATAGTAAATCACATTAAAACTCATGTTTAAACAAATTCCAGATCTGGATCTATATTACAAAACGTTGGTGAGCTTTTATTAACCAAAACATTTGACTTCTCACATCATACCCTATAGAGATATACTTTTATACGCAAAATAATAATTTAGGCTCAATAAATCCAAAATAAAACCAAATAAAACTATACAAACAATGGGTATAGGGCTGGGCGAGATGTAACTCGCCTCTGATATGCTGTTGGATCTCCAAAAACGAGAGAGAACAAATTCCCCTTCGCTGAAATGCCCAAAACTGTTGAAAAACTCCCCGAAATCCCTCAAATTTACCGCCGAAAACTGGATCTAGGGTTAGAGAGAGGGAGAGGGGGCTAGGGTTCTGAAAAGTGATAGAAAAGGGTTGGTTTCAGGTAAAAGGAATTATATAATACGGTTAAAACCCGAACAAAACTCAACCAAACCCGTAACTAAAAATAAAACCCGAAATCAGCCCGTCAGTCGACTCATAGGTCGACTCATCAGTCGACTCATTGGTCGACTCATAAGTCGGCTCTTAAGTCGACTGAGCAGTCATTTTCCAGATCCGTGCATGTTTTTACTAATTTGCCAAAACTAATGCAGAAAACTCTATAAAAATACACTCATACATATCTGATAACTTGTCATCAAGTGTCTCTATGAACTCAAGTCATTAATCATAATAGAATTATTTATCATTAATAATTCACATATACTCCTAACAAAAATACGGGGTTTTACATTCTTTCCCCCTTAAAAGAATTTCATCCTCGAAATTCAGAAGTCATACTAACACAAATAATATTACTCTAGATAAGCATATAGTGATATTTATATTTAACAATCCAGGATGACTATACTCCCACTCAACCCTTAATCAAATGGAACTAGTACGTCGGGCAAAAAATCCAAACAAGGAACCCCACATATATATACCATGTGTTCCAAAAGGTTAAGAATTAAGCGGAAATATCCTCATTCTAGCGTTAAATCTAAACATAATCACACAAATACTCATGCACATAAATCAATTCACTTCCTCAATAAATGCAGGAAGTAGCGCTACATATCATCTTCGTGCTCTCGAAAATCATCTTCGATGTCCACACTTAACCATCTAAAATATAAATACCCCCACTTAACCCCTAACTAAATGGAACAAGTACATCGAACGAAAAATCCAAACAAGGAACCCCTCATATATATAACATATGTTCTGAGTACTTAGGAGATAAGTGGTAATACCCTCATTTTAGTGTTAAGTGTAAACGTCGCCATAATTGAATCTATAAGCCATATATAAATCATCCAAAAAGCTTTAATTTACCTGCTCAAACATGTGTGGATAGTCACGACGCATGTCCTCTTCACGTTCCCAAGAAATCTCCTCAACAGCTTTTCGGTTTCACTAAACTTTCACCAAAGGAATCACATTGTTTCTAAGCCTCTTGTCCTCCCTAGCAGGTATACAAACTGGAATCTCAATAGTAGTTAAATCCTCCTGAAGCTCAATCTCTGGTGCATCCAATACTCGCTGCTGCTCCTTATCATACAAGTGTTTCTTGAGCATAGAAATATGAAATACATTGTGTATACTAGACATCGATGCTGGAAGATCTAGTCTGTATAACACAGCTCCAATGCGCTCTAAAATCCGGAAGGGTCTAATATACCTCGGTGTAAGCTTTCCCCATCTCCCGAATCACTGAACGCCTTTCATAGGCGATACCTTCAGCATAACTGAATCTCCAACCTGAAACTCTAAGGGTCTTCGTCTCTTATCTGTATAGCTCTTTTGCCGATTCTGAGCGTCTAAAATCCTATCTCTGACAATGCTACCTTCTCAGTAGTCTGCCTCACAAGTTCTGGTCCAAGCATTAAGCTGTCCTCTGGCTCTGCCCAACATATCGGTGATCTACAAGGTCTCCCGTACAATGCCTCATATTGGGCCATACCGATCATCGCTTGATAACTAGTGTTATAAGCGAACTCTATCAGTGGAATTTGCTCCTCCCAGCTACCTTGAAAGTCTATAACACAAGCCTGCAACATGTCTTCCAATACCTGATTCACCCTCTCCGTCTGACCATCTGTTTGTGGGTGGAATACACTATTGTAAGATAACCTGTTGCCGAACGAATCCTGGAAATTCCACCAAAAATGTGAAGTGAACACTGAAACTCGATCCGACACAATCATATTAGGAACTCCATAAAGTCGGACTATCTCCCGAATAAATATCCTCGCATACGCCTCAGCTGTATATGTAGTCCTCACTGGAATAAAATGTACTGACTTCGTCAACCGGTCCACTATCACCCAAACAGAATCATTCCCCTTCTTCAACTTCAGCAACCCTACAATAAAGTCCATAGAAATATCCGTCCATTTCCATTCTGGGATGGGTAAAGGCTGAAGTGTTCCTATCGGTCTATGATGCTCCGCCTTCACCTGCTGACAGGTAAAACACTTAGCCACATAGTCTGCAATCTCTCTACGCATATCACTCCACCAGAAGTGTCTCTTTAAGTCCTTGTACATCTTAGTGGCCCCTGGATGTACTGTGTACCTAGTACGATGAGCCTCATTAAATAACTCTCTCTTCAGCTCGGCACTAGATGGCATAACCAGCCTACCCTTCATCCGTAGACCTCTATCTGCTCTAATGGTCCAATCAGCCTTAGGCTCTTTAGAAATCTTCTCCTTCCGGATTTGAATCCAAGAGTCTTCTAGCTGAGCTCTGACTACTCTGGTACTCCAAGATGGCTGAACTGACACAGCTCCCAAAAACACACTGGCTCCACAAATCTCGGTTCTGAAATCAAACCGGCTAAGAGTAAGAAGATCTTTATACAATGAACATCTCAAAGCCGAAACCCGATGTCGACGCTTCCTACTCAAAGCATCTGCTATGACATTTGCCTTCCCCGAATGATACTGAATCGCGAACTCGTAGTTCTTAATAAACTCAATCCATCTCCTCTGTCTCTGGTTGAGTTCTTTCTGAGAGAAAAGATACTTCAGACTCTGGTGGTCTGCGAACAGCTCAAACTGCACTCCATACAAGTAGTGTCTTCATGACTTCAATACAAATACTACTACTGCTAACTCCAAATCATGAGTGGGATAGTTCTGCTCATGCACCCTCAACTGTCGTGAGATATATGCTACTATCCTCTGAGTCTGCATCAAGACGCCTCCTAATCCTGCCAATAATGCATCTGTGTAGACGACGAACGTCCCGTCGCTGCTCGGAATAGTCAAAACTGGTGCTGAAGTAACTTAGTCTTCAAGATATCAAAGACCTTCTGCCACTCCGCACTCCAAATGAACTATACACCCTTCTTCGTAAGGCGTGTAAGTGGAATCGAAATCTTTGAGAAGTCTTGGATGGACTTCATGTAATAACCGGCTAATCCCAAGAAGCTACGAATCTCTGCCACCGTCTTCGGTGGTTCCCAATCAAGAACTGCTGTAACCTTAGCCGGATCCGCTGCTATGCCCTCTCTACTGATGACGTGGCTGAGAAATCTGACTTCTGAAAGCCAAAATTCACACTTGTTGAACTTAGCATATAACTGATGCTCCAGCAGAGTCCTCAAAGCTAACCGTAGGTGCTGCTCATGGTCTGCCTTCGATCTCGAATAAATGGGGATGTCGTCGATAAAAACAATCACGAACTGATCTAAGAAGGGACATAAAACCCGGTTCATCAAGTCCATGAATACCGCGGATGTATTGGTCAACCCAAATGGCATGACCATGAACTCGAATGATTCATATCGAGTAAGAAAAGCGGTCTTGGGGATATCCATCTCCCGAACCCGCAACTGATGATAACCAGATCGAAGATCAATCTTTGAGAAATACTGCGCTCCCTGTAACTGGTCGAACAAGTCATCAATCCTAGGTAATGGGTACCTATTCCGATAGTGACATTGTTCAACTCTCTATAATCAATGCACAACCTCATACTATCATCCTTCTTCTTCACAAAGAGAATTGGCGCGCCCCACGGAGAATGACTCCAACGAATAAATCCCTGAGCTAACAACTCGTCCAACTAGGTCTGAAGCTCCCTCATCTCAGCCGGTGCCATGCGATAGGGTGCGCGGGATATCGGGGCTATGCCCGGCTATAACTCAATGCAAAACTCAACCTATCTCACAGGAGGTGACCCAGGTATGTCCTGAAAGACATCTTGATACTCTGAGACAACTCTAGTCTCTAACAAATAAGCACCCTGATCCCGTCACATCACCTCCTCGATGTACGCCAGAAATGATTCCACAAAACGGTTTCCCTGAGAGGTTGCCATAATCATCTCGGACCCATCGGACGCCCGCAAATTGACTGTATTCGCAAAGCAGTCAATACTAACATGGTAGGAAGATAACCAATCCATACCAAGGATAACATCAAACTCAGACATAAGCAACACTATCAAATCAACGGCGAACTCCGACTCATCTAGACTGATAGTACACCTCCTACAAACGCTCTCCAGAAGTGATATCTCACCTAAATGGGTGGAAACTAATAAAGGGGTGTCTAATGGTTGAGCTACAAGCTGGAGTCTAGTCATAAAATCATATGAAATGAAGGAATGTGAAGCTCCCGAATCGAAGAGAATACGTGCAGAAAAAGAATTCACAAGGAACGTACCCTCCATCACTGCTCTGCAAGCTCCATGATCACATGGTACTACTGCATATACTCTGCTTGTGGCTGGAGACTGCTCTGCTGCTAGTACTGGAGAATATAGAACCATCTGCCCCTGAGGAACCTCCTGAACTGCGCGAATCTGTCCCTCAATCCTCTATGTTGCTGGCGGTGCCTCAAGTCTCGTCTGCTAGCCCTGACCTCTACTCTACTGTCGTTGCTGCCGCTGGTTCGAACCCTTGCCCTGTTAGGCTCCTACTGGTGCGCTATGGCACTCCGATGCCCTATGTCCGACCTTACGACAGTTAAAACACACTCCCTGAAACTTGCGCTGCTGATGCGCTCTCTGATCCTACTGGGGTCCCTTCTTATGAGGGCCTTGCTGCTGTTGCTGGGATCCAAAAAAAGGCCTCATGTTCTTGCCCTTATCCCCTATCTGCCCTACGAGGGTCATCCAGTGCGAGGGTAATTCGGTGCGAGGGTCATCCGGTGCTCTGGAGTGAACTGGAGCCTATACCATCTCCCGACGTCTCCCTTCAGACTGTAGGACGCCAATCTCTGCTTCTGGACCGAATCCATATTAAGTATATCGAGGATGTTACTCACATCCTCCTTCCACTTATGGGCTGCAAGAGGATCTACTGACCCTTGGAACTCTGGTGCTCTCATCTTCTGGTACCTCTCAACCATACGGAGCTAAGCCTCCTGCTCTGTGGCTCTATCTAGGACTGCTGGTGGAATAGCTGCAGGTGCGGCCTCTGGGGGTCTCTCACTGATAGGAACTGCTGGTACCCCCTACAGCTGATCTGCTGGTGGTGGTGGAACTGCTGCTATCCCCTACGGCTGATCTGCTGGTGGTGGTGGTGGTGGTGTCGGTGGCACGATATGACTCGCCACAAGCTCCTCAATTGTTGCCATCCTAGCTATGATGGGAGCCATGAGATCAATAAGATACTGGGGAGCCTACTGCGGCTCAGGTGGTGCCTGCTGTGGCTCAAGTTGAGCTTGCTGTGACTCAGGTGGAGCCTGCTGCGACTCTGCCTGTCCAGCTCTCCGAGTACGAGGTCTACCACGTCCTGCCATCTCTCTGATCATAAGAAAGCAAGAGTTTATGAGTCAAAATAGACATATACACATACATAACATATCACAATATGATTTTCACAATAATTTAGTATTCACACAAATACTTTAAATTTACACAAAAATGGTTTTCATAAAAAAAATATTCTCGAATTTTTAGATATACGCATATATCGTCCTCACTCATACTAGGAAATCCTTAGCGGACTCTATACATGAATCCTAAGAAACTCTATCCTAGCTCCACGACTCGACACAGGATGATCCTAAGGATACTGGAACTAGAGCTCTGATACCAA
>BQKN01065116.1:101461-185808 GCA_022839385.1 Asparagus kiusianus
ATATTACAAGAGTATCGCTATAGCACAAGATGATGCATACATAGATAGTTGATCTGTTGTAAGTTTTACTTTCATGATAGATTACCCGCGAGTAGGGTATTTCTTTTGAGATTTTGGCACACCCGTTATGGACGGTAGTTATATTCGTTTTGGTTTGGTTGACATCCTCTTATATTAGAGCAAGCTACTCGGATGTAATTCGAGATGATGTATTTATTCTTTATGCTGGAGATTTGAGTATGTTTCCTTGACTATTTGTTTTTTCATAGAGAGCTATATGAATGATTTGATATATGTAAGTACTGACTATATTTTCTTATATACTCCTACCCTTTCCCTGGGGAGACGTAGTGATGATCTCGCTAGCGCTTTGACGCTCGTTGTTTCCCCTCTTTTAGGTAGCGAGTCTGACGCACAGAGAGTCGCAGATTGATGGGACTCCTTAGTTATCTATTTAGCTATTTATTATACTTTGTAGTTATTGCAAAACTTCACATGTAGTTGCTTATTTTCAGACTCTAGATTGGTACTTTATTTTAGAGTTGAGAGCTCTTGTGAGACTTTGTTTATTTGACTCGTTGTTTTTGAGATCCAGTTTACACTCAGATATATTTCTATTCTATTTCAGTTGGGCTCATTCTTGATATTTCTTATGCTTCTTCTGTGTATATCCAATGTTGCCTATTTCTATTTTGCCTGTCTGTACCTTCACCTATTTATTGTTTCCACTAGAGAGATAGTAATTGTGATGGTAAAACATGTCGTAGCATGGTGGTTGGTTCTTGGTAGGTTTGACAATCCGGGTTTCATCTAGGACTACAACCTTGTGTGAACCCTGGGGCGTCACACCAGCCCCAGTTTGTTCATGTTTTGTTAGAGCTTTAAGACATTAAGTTGGCTTTGAAACTCATCAAATCTCTTGTCCCGGGTAGTACCCACGGAGAACGACGTACCTGCTGATGACTTTAAGGAGTTATCTGACAGGAGTTCAGCATTATCCTCCTGTTCAGTCATCTGATTAGGAGTAGGTTCTCATTCCTTGTCTCCCGTCGGCCTCCGTGGGGTACGCGTGACCTTCTTCTTTATCTTATTTTTGTTCAGAAGCTGCTCCAACATGTCTCTTATGTACGCGATGGCGACATGATGTTCTTCAAACTATTGAGAGATCGTCTGATCACTCGAGGTATCAGCTATGTGCACTCTTGCTAGCTCGCCATGGCTCGAATGTGAGGTCTGGGACTAGCCGTTGCCGAACAAACTTCTTCTTCACCACCGGAAGGGGGCGCTAGGAGAGCGTAATCGAGCAGGATGTTTACTCCCGTATGACTACGGGTGTGTAGGAATATACTGTCATGCTTGCGTTGAACTAGCGGGTGACTGGGCCCCAGGAAAGAATCCAAGTCTGGAGGATCTAGAAGTACATTTTTACCCTTTCCTGTCATGTTGATCGTAGTAGATGAGAGCTCTAGATCATCAAGGGCGCGCCTTCTTTGGTGGCTAAGCCTTCGATGAGAAGATCTCGGTTGGGAAGATCGTTAAGTAAGCCTTTCGAACACCGAAGGTTTCGTCATTCTTCCTATACACTGGCAATCGGCTAGTACTGTTTGGATAAGCCTTTCGCAATGACACTGAGGATTTGCCTCATGTATGGTGTGTTTGCAAGTCAGGTAACCCCGAAGATCTTCTGCGGGTGGTTAGCGACAACCCCCAGCATCAGAAGGGTCAACCAAGCGATCGCATGAGAGAGGTTTGGATGAACTCTCTTACATACACTGGGTGAAATGGTTAAGTGTTGGAGTTAGGTGAGTTCGCCTTGACAGGCGAGTCTTCGCGCTCGGGCGAGTTCTTGCCTGCAGGCGAACTTCGACCCTTTGTTCATGCAGGTGAGCTTATGAGGTATCGCCTAATGTTTTGCCTTTATCGTTAAGGCTCGTTCGCTCACAACGCTTACTCATCGAGTGGACTCAGTGAGGCTCGCCTGATGTCGGGGGCTCACCTGATTTTGAGGGCTCGCCAGCTCAGGTAGGCTCGCTTGATCGGGTAGGCTCACCTGCTCTGGGCAGTCCATTTACATCAGGGATGTGGCCCGAGAAACAAAATACACTTGAGTGGGCAGGCTTGTCCATTTTGATTGGTTCGCTTGAGTGGCCAAGTTTGTCAGAAATACCGGACCCGCCGAAATGGAGGATATTACGATCAAAGTGAAGCCCACCTGAACGCGAGGGTTCGATTGATTTGGAGAGCCTACCAGCGTTAGGAGGGTTGCTTCTCTGTCTTGCACTTTTCAGACCAGAATAATAATTCAGGCTGTCGTATGAGGTGAAGGTTTAGACCTTCTGTTGGGCGAGGACCTGTCGTCATCGCTGGCCGGCTCTTCTAGAGAGAGGAGCGTCCGTGTGGGCCATAACGGCGTGGTCTGCGCCAAAAAGAACTACCATCTCTTTCTGAGTGGGGGTCTGCGAGGGTCGTTTGGCGACCCATCTGGCAGCCTTTTGCCCTGTGCTCTTGACCTCTGGCCTGGCCTTGATCAATTCGGAGGGAATAGGTTCCCTTAGCGTGACTCGGATAGAGTCCTTAGGTGCGGAGGCTTTGACCGTTTGAGGTCGGCCTCTACGCACGACTCTGTAGCGTTTACGAGACGTATTGCCACCAGAGGAGAAGGAAGACAAGTACTCTTCGTACTTGGCTTGGTTGAACTCGATTTCTAGGGACTGCACGGTCGTCCCAACAGAAACCTTGTCAAACTAGGCTACCACCAGAGGAGTAGAAGCTTGTGTCGGTCGAGTACGAGTCTTCGAGTTCGATGGCGATCAGGGCCTAAAGCTAGGAGAAGGTACTATAGTGCAAAGATCATGCAAAGAGCATGTTGTCACCTCAGTAGAGAGTTGAGAGCTGATGGTCTAGCTAACTGATTGAATTAATCAATTAACTATGAACCTCTTTCCTGTAGCCAGGAGGGGCTCTTAAATAGAGGAGAGATGGCGTGGTCACTCCCTTGAATCATGGGATGTGACCATGTACTGTTGGGGGATACCATGCTTCTCACTTGTACTATGAGTGGTCGTTTGATGGGCTTGGAGCACTGTACTTCTCCCCTCACGTCGAGGAAAATGAGAAGGCCCATCCCTGTACGTGATATTGCGGCCGCCAGGTATTCTGGCGAGTTCGGTGAGCTTGTTGATTGCCTGGCTGGTCGTTTGAATGTGTAGGCACCTCTCAGCCACTTAGACGAACTTAATTCGTGTAGGTGAATTAAGTACGTAGGCGAATATTAGTTATTTGGATGATCTTGACTCGTGCAGGCGGGTCAAGCGTGCAAGCAAGTATAGCGACATCGTGGATTCGACTGGTCGCTCGTACTGTGGACGGCCGCTTGATGGGCTCGGAGTACTGTGCTCCTTCCCTTCACGTCGTGGGGAAGGCTCATCCCTGTACGTGATGGCGAGTTAAGCACACGGGTGAGCCCAATATTCACGTTGCGCGGGTGACTAGAATACGCAGGCGAATTTCAGGCTTATCTGCAAAGGTAATTTTTACCGCCTACATGGAGTTGTTGAAGCAAAAGAACCCAAAGGCATTTGAGTATTTGAACAAGTTGGATAAAAGCACGTGGACAAGGTCTCATTTCCCAATTTGATATTAAATGTGACTTGCTATTTAATAACATATTTGAGGCATTCAACAAACATATTTTAGAAGCAAGAGACGAGCCAATTATAAGTATGATGGAGATGATTAGAAAATTGACACAAAGGAGATTTGTCCACAAGAAAATGTTAGCTTCAGACTGGAAAGGGGATATTTGCCCTAGAATAGTGACAAAGTTGGAAGAATTAGATAAGATTTCAAGAGGAGGATATGTAGGTTATTGGAATGAAGATACACGTTATGAGGCCACTGATGGATTGGGATACTTAACACTGGATAATGCAAAGAAAACTTGTGATTGTAGAGTGTGAGATTTAACTGGAATTCCTTGTGTTTGTTGGAAATTTATCAAAATAAATGTTATAGCATGCAAATTAAATACGAATTAAATAAGTAAGAGATAAGAAAATCAAGCCTAACGGGAGTAGTCGTGTAATCACTGTCCTAGAAGATTGAGAACCCATCTATCGCCTTGGCGCAAATGGTTCCCTCCCCCTAGCGGTAAAATCCCTCGGAAACAGCTGGCCTCCATAATCGGGCGAGAGTACAAAGCTTCAGCTCAGATAAAGAAAATTGCCCAAAAAATTAATAAAAAAATTATAGAGGGGAAAAAACAAATTTTTTTTAAAACAGAGGAGAGGAGAAAAAACTTTATTTTCTTGTGTTTTAGAATGTGAATAAGGGTGTATTTATAGGGTTGAGGGAGAGAGAAATTTTTTTCATTTTCCGATGTGGGACTAAAACACAAAGGTAAAATTTTCTTTTCTCAATAAATATTCAACAGTCCCTCCCAAAAGGCAATAATGACTGAAAACTCCATAATCAATAAATAAATCAAGAAATCATAAAACAAATATAGGTTGGGCAACCTTTCGTATCGTGAATTCGGGAGAGGTAGCTTTCGGCTTTGAACCTTTTCTTAGTGAGTTCATCGCCACCTGAGGGACATAATGGACTAGGCATTGAATTAGACCCCTTGAATCAGGTATTGATAAAAACACACACAATACATCTTCATCTATTGAGCAAAGCGGGTTGAACATTAAAGGTCATGCTCACAATAAACTAACTCATGAGAGTTTCTAGGGGTTAACCCAACCCCCCCAACCGCGGCCATCACGGTTCCTCTCATGTAGGTAAGTCCTCAAAGGGTACTATAGCTGGATATTTAATACCCCCCACAATACATGCATTGAACTTATTAAGAGTAAAACTCAGCCTAACCAGCTGTATCATAAGATCATCGTCATCATAGAGAAGGGGTAGTAGCACATGCTACATAGTGATATATGAATATATCTGGGTCGATGCTCCACACGAGTGTCACTAGTCCAGCTTGTTTCTTCCACATTGAACCAACATTAGGACTAAGTCTCTAAATAAGGGTTGGGTTACCATTGTTAGTGACCTCACTTATGGGCTTAACCCCATCTCCCTCGATGAATCCAGAACCACACTCCTGGATAATCCTTTAGTCAAAGGGTCAACAAGATTCTTCTCAGACTTTATAAAGTCCAAGATAAAAACTTTTACTAGCAGGCGTTGTAAAGACTTATCAAGTCCTTCAGTTATTTTATAATTAGTCCTTCATATTGTTTGAAATTATCATTAGGTCCCCTTCTTGTTAAGTTATTTTAAAAATTAGTCTCTCCAGGCAAGAGTACAAGTAGCAAGAGGAGAGATTAATTTGAAACAACTTATAAGTATAAGGGAACCTAATAGCAATTTTAATTATTTGATGAACTAATTTCAATATAATTTCAATGATTTTGAACTTTTATTCATCATATAGATAGAAGTTATAAGATATAGCTCTTGATTTGATTTCAGAACATTGATTCATCACATCTCCTATAACTAGGCATATTAGTTAACAAAGAATATTTATATCAACACTAATCATTTTCTAAAATCTCAAGAGAAAGCATTATATATGTAGTCAAGCTATAAAATGATGATGTGACATCAAAACATGTTAGCATAGAAAGGTCATGGTCTATGAGCATATAAGATCGTAGTCTATGTCTGAAGATGTAAATTTAAAATTCTTCTATTATAAGAGTTTGCAAATTTGTTGCTCTTCAAAAGAGACCATCCCAATTTAAATTGGTTGCCTATAAAAAGACCGTCCGAATTTAAATTGGTTGCCTACAAAAGAGACCTTCCAAATTTACCTGGCCATTTTACTAGTACCACCTCTTAAACATATCATTTGATGTTTTAATTTTTTTTTCATACACACGTGCTTTAAATTTTATAAGTGCATTCTTGCATAAATCCTTGTAATTAATCATGTTACAAATGCAAGTGGTCTAATATGACATATGAATATCCATCATAATGTAATAAAAGAGATAATCTTTACATTTGAAGATTTAAAATATAATCCTCCATATAAAACTAATATTTAAATGTATGCATTTTATCAGACATGTATAATCATGTATGTAGTCTGACTTTGGTAAATCTAAAGCTTGAAATTTGTATCAGAATATAAATAATGCTCTATAGGCCCACAAAAGAAAATAGCATTGATAAGTATACCTGCTGCAGACAACTTCCACATAAGTTGCTGAACAATTAGTCATTCACTTTTGCCACATTCTGCCTAAGCTTGTTAGATGCATAAACAATCCATTGTATGGAATTATTAATATTAGAAAGTGCTATGCTTATAGTTTAAAGAAATAAAAGTATTAAACCATGAACAAATTCAAATATTTCAAAGCGTCTGTAAATTTAGAGTTTGTTCTCTTTATTCTTGTCAAAACCATGCATATGAGACTTTCAAGGATAAATATATATATACACTGGTACAAATTTTATAGGCATGTTTCATTGAATATTACAAATGCGTGCATATTCACTGGCACAAGGGGAGAAGGGTAGGTTTTAAAGGAGTCTTATGAATATAAAATAGGCTTTAGAAACCAATAAAAGTTCTTTGATATTCGTAACTTCCAATCTGATACTTGCTCCAACTTTAGAAGTTTTAGCATTATGATTTAACATGAAAGCTTGAATTGATATATGGAAGAGTTTGAATTAGTGTGCAGCAGTTATTAGCTCACCAAATTTTTTTTAAATTTGAAGCACCTACCTACCTTTGGATCATGAAGAATGGAGAAAACCATTTATGGGAATAATCCAAATGGTTTTTCTTTGAAAGGATTAAATTATTTTGAAAGACAGACTGTTAATTTTTCTATTATTTGGCAAGATTAACAACTGTTATTATTTGTAGATACATACTATGTATAGTGGACTAGTGAACCGTTTTCCTTTGTTGTCCCTTATATAGGACCTTTTATCTAGATGCTTAGAAATTCATAGCACATTATTACTCTAGCCCCTTTCATTTTGTATGTTGTGCGGTTATGCTAATATAATAGGCTTGTCAATTTCGATTTGTGCTTAGACTTCTTACAGAGAACTTCGTCTAATGATTTCTAGTAACATATACCTTGTTAACCGACAACCAACTAATAAAAGATCTAGCTAATATCCAGACTTTTAATTAATTATTTATTTATTTATTTAATAATTGTAATATTGTAATTAATCAATAATTAACAGGAATTAATAGTAAACAATTAATTATGAAAAACAATTAACAGTAATTATTTAAGAAATAATTAGCAACAATAATTAACAATTAATTACTGTATTCATAAATTTGGATGAATAGTAACCAATTTTTTAATATTAATTAATAGATGAGCAATTAAAAAAATCAATTTTTATTTTTATTTTTATTTTCAGAAAATTAACAGCAAAAATATATGAATATATCTAAATGAACAGTAACAGAAAAGATGAAATTTTTTCTCTCGGATGAGCAGTAAATTATTCTGATGAACAGTAACATATAAATATAAAATTAACAAGTGAACAGTGACTTTTACTATAATTTTTTCGGATTTAAATCAAAAGCTATAAACTTATCAATATTCTAGATTGTTGGAAATTTATCAAAACAAATATTATAGCATGCAAATTAAACCCGAATTAAAGAAGTAAGAGATAAGAAAATCAGGCCTGACGAGAGAAGTCGTGTAATCACTGCCCTAAAAGATTGAGAACCCGCCTATCACGCTGGCGCAAATGGTTCTCTCCCCCTAGCGGTAAAAACCCCCGGAAAGGCCGGCCTCCGTAGTCAGGCGAAAGTACAGAGCTTCAGCTCAGATGAAGAAGATTGACCAAAATTTAATAACAAAAATTATAGAGGGGAAAAACAATTTTTTAAAAAAACAGATGAGAGGAGAAAAACTTTATTTTTTTGTCTTTTAGAATGAGAATAAGGGTGTATTTATAGGGTTGAGGGAAAGAAAAATCTTTTTTATTTTCCGATGTGGGACTAAAACACAAAGACAAAATTATCTTTTCTCAATAAATATCCAACAGTGTTAATGTATTACAATATTTGCGTGAAGCAAGAATCAACCCACTTCATGTATTAGATAAGTTCCTTCTCTGAGAATATGTACATGGTTGCTTAGGGAGGACAACTAAATCCAATTCCTGATTATAGGTTTTGAGATAAAACTGGTTTGGATAATGTGCTACAACCTCCATGTAAGAAGAAGCCAGGAAGACCGAAGAAAAAGAGAAGGAAGGGTGCTAAAGAATTGAAGAATCCGGATCAAGTTAGGAGATTTGGGCAAAAAATGCAATGTTCTAAGGATAAACAATCAGGACACTGTTGCGCGCCATGCGGAAGCATGCTCGACAACCAAACTAGTCGGTAAGCGATGAGAGAAGAGAACCAAAACCAAACACGAGTGCAATTTACCAAAATACAACACAAATCAAACCAAACACAGATATTTACGTGGTTCGGCGATTGTCTATGTCCACAGAGAGAGGATGGGGAGATTTTATTATATGAATGAGAAATACAATGGGTTATAACTCACGAAATCACTCAAATATAACCCCAACCAAAGCTCTCAACTCTCTCACAATATCTCCCTCTCAAAGTGCTCAAAAGATTCAATAATCTCTGATTCAAACGCTCTCAATTAACCCTAAGAAACGATGTTGCTATTTATATCAAACAACAATACAAAACAGGCTAGGAAACCGAATCTAGCCCATACCTGCTTTCTGATCGACCGCACATGTGCCACCAGTCGACCGAACGGAAGCTCAATTTCTCACCTTGTAATATGCACGTTTTCGGTCGACCGACCATACTCGCTAGGTCGACCGACCATAGACGGTTTGAAATCCTATAATTCAACAATCTGTCGGTCGACGTTGGTCGACCTACCTGAGGGATTTCTTGTACTCGTGTTTTTGCACGATTTTCTCAAATCCTTCGCCATTTTCTACAATTTTCCATCTCACCAAAGTGTTTTCAAAACTGAGCTGACACCAACATGAGCACCAATGCGTCATCTTAACAAATTCGGCTGCACCAATGTGATTGCCTATGTACCCCCTCTCCCAAGGGATCAAGCCACCCGTAGTTCATCCAAATGGTCGTGAACGACCTCAATAATCACGAATTTGTAACAAGTTTCTACAATGATCGAACTTGTTGCTCGGAACCACCTTTGTGAGCATATCTATTAGATTATCTTTTGTGTGGACCTTCACGAGCTCCACATCCACATCTTTAAAAACATCTCGAACGAAGTGATAACAAACGTTGATATGCTTAGTCCTCACATGAAAGACCTAATTCCTAAATAAATAGTACTCATGCTATCACAATAAATAGTGACGGATCGATGCGAAACATCAAGATCCTCCAAATGTCCTTGAAGCCAAATCGCCTCCTTAACGGCCTCCATAATCGCCATATACTCTGCCTCCATCGTCGACAAAGTCATAGTAGACTATAAAGTGCATCTCCAACACACTGACATATGGGTTATAGTAAACACATATCCTGTCATCGACCGACGTTTATCCAAATCTCCAGTGTAGTCTGAATCAACATAACCAATACATAGCTGCCAGCTGCTAGTGTCCCACTAAAAACAAACCCAACGTTGAGACTACCTCGAATAACACGGACCCGGGTCGTACATGTATCTCAAAACCATGCTCACTAGCTGTGACAAATCCAGCCTCGTACAAACTATGGCGTACATCAAACTTCCCAGTGCACTTGCATATGGAGTCTTTGACATCAACTCTCTATTTTCAACTGTCTTAGGTGAAAGGTCAGCTGAAAACTTCAAATGAGCTCCCAATAGTATACTAACTGGCTTCGTCTCCATACTCACATTAAATCGCTGTAGGACCTTCTTCAAATAAGTCATTTGTGCCAAACAAATTCTGCCCCTATCTCTGTCTTTGTCGATCTCCATCCCTAAAATACGCTTCGCTTCACCCAAATCCTTCATCTCAAATTCGCTTGAATGCTGAATTTTCAATCTATCTATGGCGGATCTGAAAATAAAAGTAACCAACATATCATCGACATAAAGCAATATGTAAATGTTCGCACGTCCACGCAACTTGTGATAGTACACGTAAGGATCAAACTAGCTCCTAATATACGAATGATCTATCATGAACCCATCAAATCGCTTATACCACTATCTCGGAGATTTGCTTTAGCCCGTATAGTGATTTCTACAACCTACAAATCAATTTCTTCTTCCTTGCAGCTCAAAACCCCAATGGCTGAGTCATATAGATTTCCTCATCACGATCATCATAAAAAAATACCGTTTTTACATCCAATTGATCCAATTCCAAACCATACTATACCACCAAAGCTAGGAAAATCTAAATCGAAGAATGCTTCACCACCGAAGAGAAGACCTCATTATAGTCAATACCTTCCTCCTATGCATATCCCTTTGCAACTAACCTAGCCTTGAACCTCACGGGAGTGCCTTCACTGCCCTCCTTTTTCGTATACACCTACTTACAACCAATAACCTTTCATCCCTTTGGAAGCTCGACAAGCTCTCATATGTCGTTCTTATGAAGAGACTTCATCTCTTCCTGCATAGCCACCTACCACAAATCAACCTCCGAACTTTGCTCGGCCTTTCTGAATGTAGTAGGAACCATCTCATCGACACTCTCCACTTGAAGTGCATAGTAACGATTGTGTCTGTATACCTCGTTGGCATCTGTATGTCTCTCCTCGGCCTCCGAACCTAAATAGAATCCTGAACCTAAGCCATCGATCCCTGATCCTGCTCAACTATACATGTATCCTCCATATCATCGCTGTGCTCGCCTGGCGTCACCTCAGTCGGTACTCTAATGGATACAGTATCATCTGGATAATGTGAAGCTGCATTAATCTCCACCACCTGATGAGAGCTGGGAAGATTCAAGATCAAAGCCTCATCGAATGTGACGTCTCTACTCAGCACAATCTTCTTATCAGCTGGATCCTAAAGCTTGAATCCTTTCACACCACGCTTGAATCCAATAAATATGACGTTTCTAGCTCGAGGTACTAATTTATCAGTCTTCACATGATAAAATACAGGGCACTTAAATACCTTAAGCTGATCATAATCGCGTGTTGGCTCTCCCGACCACATCTCCATAGGGGTTTTCCCCTCAATGCAGATGAAGGCAGTCTATTAATTGAAATTATCCTAGAGTGGGGTGAATAGGGTATATGCTAATCTAATTCGAAATGAATGCCAAATTAAAACTTATTAATAATATCCTAGCAATTATGATATACAACAAGATATGAGTAAGGATATGAGATTAAACTGAGAGCGTTATAAATATGAGATAATATAAATGAACACAATAGGCGATATAAGATGAACATAAGAATAAATGCGCCAAAGACGAACACAAACACACAATATGATCACAGAATTCGGTCACCCTTGACCTACTTCTCCTCTCCTCATCCTCGAGGAGAATCTCAACTATCATAACTGGTTTTCAACAATCACCGAAAATGTACACAATCGGTTTTTAATGCTTACTGATAAACATGTAGACTCACACAATCGGTTTTCTAGCTCACCGAAAACTTTCATAACTTACACAATTATAATTATACAATACACCCTCTAAGTATTGGCCTAGCCCGTGTCAACTTCCTTAAGTTCTTAGATTTACCACATCTCCCTAAGCTTTACTACCAACACCACTCATCTTGGAATTGACCCCGTCTCTCACCAACCACTTTTCTCGGTGTCCTTATGTATTATAATGTGATCTCAACAAATAGTCTCACAAATACAAATAGTTTATTCTCTAACAAGATGAGAATTCAATTAAGCTCACTCTCAATGTTACAACTCCTACAACTCAAATATACAATATGTAAAAATAATAAAAGCTCAAGTGAGTTGTGTTTGTAAACAATGAGTATAACGAAATGCAAACTCAATATAAAAACTAGCTTAATGAAATTGATAATCAACATTAAATATATAAAGCTAGAATTAAGTTAGCAAAAACTTCTCTGCAACAAGATTAATGGAGATGAGAAATTGAAGCCCAAACAAGAATGAATAATCTTCTCTTCCTCTTGTGAAAATCACTTCACATAAACACTTAAAAAAACAAACTCAAAACACCCTTAAACTCTTGTAAACTTGTTTTTAAAACTTTCTTGAATAAGTTCAGAAGTTTGAGGGTAAGGTGTATATATAGGTTCACAAAACAAACCCCTAAAACCAAGGAAATAGACAAAAATCCCAAAAAATCAGGAAGCTGGAAAACTAGTCGTTACAGTGCTATCAGACAACTGATATTGTTCATCAGACGACTGATTCATCAGTCGACTGATGAGCTGACCATTATAGGTCGCTCATCTGCTATCGGTCGACTGATGAACCCATCAGTCGACTGATAACCTGCATCAGTCGACTAATGGTTTATCAGTCGACTGAGCAGAATTTTTTGCTCTTTTCAACGTGTTTCATCGGTTAACTGATAACAAACATCAGTCAATTGATAACCTACACAGGGCATATAATGAACAGTAAAAATAAACTTTGAACCCCTTTTAAAACTAGTCATTATGTACACATGTATAGCAAAACTTATAAGTGTTCTATTTGCGGCCGTCAAGGTCATCTAGCTAAGTTTTGTTATGATGCACACAAACATAAGAATTCTAATGCTCCTTGTGCATCTCATGTAGCTTCTTCATCACATGTACACACACATGCACCCATTATTCATCATAAGCATGCTCTTGTGTATAGATGTGATCATTATGATCGTTTTGGTCATTTGGCCGAATATTGTTTTGATTTAAAAAGAAAATCTTCTTTGCCAAATGTTTCTAGTAGACCACATATTTTTAAATGTGATGTTTGTGGTAGATATGGCCACTTAGGAAAGTTTTGTTTTGATAAGTTTTCTCATTTGCAAAATAATTTTAAAAGACCATCCATGTTTGCAAATGTTTCTAATGTTTCCCGTGCACGAGCTAATGGTCCACAAAAACAAATGGATCTCTTTCATTGCACATATTGCAATCGGAAGGGTCATTTGAGCGATTATTGCTTTGACCGTGTTAGTGCACTACATATGCCTAAGAGGGTTCATAACCCTAGGACTTTGAGCTTCATTGATAGGGGTCATGTCCCTAAATCCTTTGGTACCAAGAGTTCTTGGGTACCAAAACAAATTTGATATTTAAACCAAGTATTTTAATGTTTTTATTTTTCTTTTCTTGGTTTGGAAATTATGCTTTGAAATTTTTTGTATATGAAAACAATTTTTTTATCAATTCTTTTGTTTTCATGATTATTAGTTTTGATTTTGATGAGAGGTTTGTGTTCATATAACCCTCCGGGTTTATTGGGTGTTTATTCCCAAATCATGTTTACCGGATGCTAGAATGATTATATGGGTTAGAACAAGCTTGAGAGCTTGATATATTGTTGCCTCTCTTGAAATTCTTTTGTTAAAGATTTTGTTTTGATTTGTTGCTCTGAATTCATTATATTTTACTTATATGATGATATTTATATGTTTGTGCTCATGGATCATCTATTCGTGACTTATAATATATTCTATATGTGATTTGATCAAGCTTTACAAAGAAATTTTTTTTGATCAAACATTGTTTTTGAACTTAAATCTTGATTTGTGATTTCATTAGTTACTTTGTTTTTCATTTGAAAACTTTTTGCATGATTCTCATGCTCTTTTTTTCTTTTGACTTCATAAATCTACTTTTACACATGTTTTTATGTTCTTTGATATGAGACACTATTTCTCATATTGACATATTCATATGTGTTCTCATTATCTTTTTGTATGTGAGTTGTGTTTAGCATTTATGCTTGCTCACATATGTTTGCCATGATCTTTTATTGTCTATATTCTATATGACATTTTGATAGGGGGAGCAATCCCTATATCTTTCTATGTTTTATACTCACCTATGCATATTGATAGGGGGAGCTTTCGCTCTCTTATTTCTTTTTGTCCCCTTTTTGATGTTGTCAAAGGGGGAGAAATATTGTGAGTATATATTCCTTCTTGTTTATATGCATGTGAATTACAATTTATATATTCATTTCCTTTCATGCATATATCCTTTTTATAAATTGTTTGTCATCATCAAAAAGGGGGAGATTGTTGACCTTCTTGTTTTGATGATGTTTAACAAACAATTTACCACTAATGTTGTTTGTCTAGTTTTTATATTTTCGTATTTATTCTAGGCAAACAACAAGTTGGAGGATGGATGGAATAGAGCTTCAACGATCATATCCAAAGGAGGTTGGCGGAATGTCGGTGAAGCCTTGCAATTCATAGTTAAAGATCAAGTTCAAGCTTCATCCGTGAGATTACCAAGAAGAGCTTATTGAAGATCAAGATCTAGCTTGGGTAACTTAGTTTAGGTTTTATATTATGTGTGTTAAATACCTTAAGCTCAATATCATATACACACACATATTTGGTTTCTATGTATATATATAGTTACATATATACATGCATGGTTTTGGGTTTTCATGCTTTGGACACACTTGCAAAATACATGAGTTTTCACAAATGGAAATTTAATTTGAGAAATTCTTTTTCTAACATGTTTGTTTTCATGTTTATAAACATTTTGCAAAGTTTCATCAAGTTTGGAATTGATTTGTTATGTTTAATTGAATTTACAAAATCATGTTTTTGTTCGTGCACATGTTCGTGCATGTTTTACAAAACAGATGATTTTTCATAAATGGAAAGTGGTATTCAAGAAATTCTTTTTTTGATATGTGTATCTACATGTTTAGAAACTTCCCTAAAAATATTACTATTTTTGGAGTTGATTTACTATGCCCAATTGATTTTACAAAATCGTGTATGTCAGCAGTTTTTCAGAAACTGTAAATCTGTGTTCAAACATTTATTTCTCTCAACTGGGAAACGCTTTTTCAGAAATTCTTTCTCTAACATGTTATTCTACATGTCTAGAACCTTCCCACAAAATTTCATAATTTGTAGAGCTGATTTACTATTTTTAATTGATTTTACAAAATTGATACATAGTGCTACAGTACCCGCGGTCGACCGCCACGGTCGACCGCCAAACTCTCTGGAGGTTGGTTACCGTAGCTAACGGCTATATTTTTCAAATTTATATATATCCGTTATTTTATCTTTTTGCTTGGTTTTCTTGGGTTTTTAGGCTTGTTTCATGAGCCTATATATACTCCATGCCCTCATACTTCTAAGGGTACTTAAGAAATGTTTTAAACAAGTTTAAAGAGTTTTAAACAAGGGTTTAAGTGTGTTTTTAGTGTTTGTTTGGTTTGAAGATTGTTTTCACAAGTGGAGGAGATCATCTTCTTATTTGGGCTCCAATCTCCATCTCTCCATCTTGTCATCTATTGGAGAAGTTTTTTAAACTCTATCTAGCTTTACATTTGCTTAGTTATTTGATTATCTTTCTTTAAAGCTAATTTTTATATTGAGTTTAGATTTGATTTTACTCATTGTTACACACACCCACTTGAGCTTATTGTATTTGTATACATAGTATATTAGGGTTATGAGAGATTGTAATATTGAGTTGTGCTTAATTGAGTTCTCCCCTTGTATGAGAGAACAAATCATTTATTGTTTCATTGTGAGGTTGTAAGGTTTTCGGTGAGCTAGAAAACCGAGTGTGTTGTGAAGTTTTCGGTGAACTAAAAAACCGAGTGTGGGGAGTGACGTTGATCGGTGAGCGTTGAAAACCGACCCTGTGAGGTGTAAACATTATGCAGGTGAGCGTAGAAAACCCGGTTGTGATAGTGGATTCTTCCCGGGAGTGGGGAGCGGAGACGTAGGACGGAAGGTCCGAACTCCGTGATCATATCTTGTGTTTGAGTGTGCTTTGGCTTTATTTATACTTGTGTTTATATTTCTTATCGCCATTGTCATTAGCTCATTATTTATATGATCCACTATCTAGTTCATATTGTTTACCCTTGTATTAGTTTCATATCCTTGCATATATTACATTGCCTATATCTCTTTGTTAGGATATATTTTGTTGTTTATATTGCTTATCTTAGCTTATATTCTTGTTGTATTTCATACTTGCTAGGATAACTTATTAATTAATTTTAATTGGCATTAAATCGGATTAGATTAGCATAAGACCGTAATCACCCCCCCCCCCCTCTAGGGTCTAACATCTTCCAACGCTACCAACGCATCTTCCAAATCGCTGCAAACGCAGCTCAGACGCAGCTGCCATCCGCTGCCAAACGCAGCTTCCAAGCTGCCAAACGCAGCTTCCAACAAGACGCTGCGTCCGAGCCTTCAGACGATGCGTTTAAATACAGAATTCATGCCAGAATGCAGGATTTGCGTTTGACTCGTTCAAACACGAGCTGAACGGTTTCAAAACCGATTCCCATGATCTGAGGGGATCACAACTCCACTCAGGAGTGATTTGAGGGGCGGTTACATCCCATTATCCCCATTTAGGAGCGAATTAAGGGGGCGGTTACACCCCTTAATCCCCTATAAATAACTAAGAAATCAACTTAGCTCGGATCTTTTCTCAGAGGCAGCAAAGAAGAGATCTTGGAGCATCATAGATTGAGAGATCGGCATTCATCCTTGGGAGTATTCCTTGAAGCCTTCGGCCTTGGCTTGAGAACCGATTCTCGGTTCAAATCAACTCTTTTTCAAGAGTCTCCAACTCATTCAGAGTTATCAACTCATCCAGAGTTTCAAACTTGCCACGCAGGTTCTCCACAACGTCAAATCGTGAGGAGAAGACATCGTTCCAGTGAATCAAAACGTCGGATCGTCAACGGAGAGCAAACTCGACGCGAGTATTCGAGGGAGGTACTTCATCGCCACCGTGAAGAGCCTAGAATTAAACAAAGAAGAGAATCAAATTCATTCTCTTCTCTTTTGTAATTAGGAATCCAAATTGTAATTCGAGAGTTGAGAGAGTTGTAAACATTCTTTTTTCTAAGCAGTTAGAGAGAATAAAAATCAAATACAATTCTTTTCCTATTTTCTTGTTACAAAATTTCCACCAAACACCCGGATCTGTGACAAGTTTAGAATTCAAAACATTTCCTCTACAGCCTATAACCCTTCGGCAAATGGTTTGACCGAGGCCTTAAAAAAAACAATCTTTAAGATCCTAACCAAGCTGACCTCCAATAGCAAGCGTAATTGGAACGAGAAGCTTTGCGAGAGCTTATGGACGTATCGTACAACGGTTCATATGCCGACCAGCAACACGCCTTACTCATTGGTATATGGCTGCGAGGTCGTGTTACCATTAGAGATTCAAATTTCATACCTCCGCGTCGCCCTAGTAACAGGGATGACGACCGAGGATAATCATCAACGACGTCTCACGGAACTTAAAGTGTTGGATGAAAGGCGCCTTAAAGCCCAATAGCACATTGAGTTCTACCAAGGCCAAATAGCTAAGGCCTTCGACATGAAAGTCAAGCGTCGATCCTTCAAGGAGGGAGAATTGGTCCTCGCCGTTTGATGACCGATGATTCTCATTTCCAAGAAGAAAGGCAAGTTCAAGCCCAAATGGGAAAGACCGTTCGTGATAGAGATAGTATATTAGAATGGAGCTTATCGTCTCGTCAAAACCAAATGGCAATAAGATCATGATGCCTATCAACTGTAAATTCTTGAAGAAGTACTACTGTAGGCTGTCTAAAAATTATGAAAGATAGCTAACTCCCCATTAAACACTGATGTTAGAAATTACAATCTGACGACTTCCAGAAAGCCACAATTTGAAGAATTTCACATAGATCGATGAAGATTACAATCTGACGACCTTCACGACAGCTCCAATCAACAATTTCCATAATCAACATCGGGAGTTACAATCTGACGACTCTCACATATCAAAGAGCTAAAGCAAAGATTACAAAACGACGATCTTTACAACGTTCTGACAGAAAGAGACTATAAATCAACGGTCTCTTCAAACTAAGGCAAGGAAGTCCTCCCTACGTACCATCATCAAGACATAACACTAATGTGAACGTAAACATAACTTCATCCGCTGCAAACAAGCCTCCTATGTGAGATGATTGATCTTGATGGCTGCGACAACAACATGGCTGATATTACATTAGCAACTATTAGAGATGCTGATGAGCAGTGTAATGATTTTAGAAAAGCGGGAAGATCTAGAGAGCTATGATCAAATATTCAGCATGCTGAGAAGCACACGATCGAGCTATCTTAGTAGAGATTGTGACCTGCAGTTGATAGAGCGGTATTGGGATGCCTCAATTGTCACAAATGGCCTGAATAGGACCTTCTCGACTGGTCATTGGTGTCATCCATATATAAAGACAGAGAAGGCATCTGCTACCCAACGCAGCTCCCAATGCAGCTCCAACGCAGCTCCAATCGCTGCCCAACGCAGCTCCCAACGCAGCTCCAACGCAGCTCCTATCGCTGCCCAACGTAGCTCCTATAGCTGCCCAACGCGGCTCAAACACAACACGGACGCAGCATAACTGCAGCTCTAAACGAATTGCGTTCACAGCCGCTGAACGCAGCATAAACGCATCATCCAAAAGTGTACGCAGGTCCAGGTCCAGCAACGCACTACTTGCGTTTGACCTGTTCAAACCTGATCTGGCAATCCCGAAACCGCTTTTCACCCACGATCTGGGGAGGTAGTTTGAGTGGGTTGTTACACCCGATTAATGGGGCAACTAAACCCCCATTTAGGCACGGATTATGGGGCAGTTACACCCCTAATCCCTCTATAAATATCAACAAGCTCAACGGAGTTAAGGATCGGACTGGGGAGAGGACGGAGAGGATTGGATTAGAGTGAGGAGATTTTCTTTAAAATTGGAGCGAATTTTTGAGAATCTGAAGGCAACAATCTTTAACAAACTGAAGATTTTCGGATCTTTGATACTTGGCTTATTAACCAAAGTATTTTGGTTTAAATAACTCTTTTTACTAGAGTTTGTCACTCACTCTGAGGTACAACACTCGTGGAGAGTTCTTTAACTATACAAGTCATTTGTTCCAGGAAGTTTAGACGTTCGGATCGTCAACGAGAAGCAAACTCGACGCGAGCATTCGAGGGAAGCATCTCATCGCTACCGTGAAGAACCCAGTTTTTAAACAAAGGGGAGAATCAAATTCATTCTCCTCTCTTTTGTAATCAGGAATCCAAATTGTAATTAAGAGTTGAGAGAGTTGTAAACATTCTTTTTCTAAGCAGTTAGAGATAATAAAAATCAAATACAATTCTTTTATTATTTTCTTGTTACAAATTTTCCTACAAACAACTACCCTTAGTACTACCCTAAATTCTCACAAGTGCACGAGTCTAAACTACCCCTTACTCCCTCCAACTGGTACACGAGGCTAAACTGTTCCTACCTCATATACTCCATCATGTACACGAGTATGAGCCACTGCTTACGGGAAACCCCTATAAGACGCTACATATAGTGTTCTTAGGGGTAATCCAGATCCCCATTCGGTCAAACCTTTCTACAGTTAGGACCAAAGTCAATTATCAAGTTAATCACCATCTCTGATAGTCGTTTCTCCGTCAGTCTCATTCAACTGGACGATGGATCTCTCAAAACTGTCAGGTTAACTATTTACCTCTAGCAGTTTCCTTAAAGTTTTCCCCGTTAGTCCTCTCCAATAGGATGACCCGACAAACAATCACGTCACGTTAACTATTACCTCTAGCAAAATCAACTTACCAATCCTCTCTAATAGGATGGTAAACCCACAGAGTTGCTCACATCGTAACAAACAATCCCGTCATGTTAACTATTACCTCTGACAAAATCAACTTACCAATCCTCTCTAATAGGATGGTAAACCCACAGAGTTGATCACATCACAACAAACAATCCAGTCATGTTAACTATTACCTCTGGCAACATCAACCTATCAATCCTCTCCCATGGGATGATAGGCCCTCATAGTTGCTCCGATCGCAACAAGATTCTATTAGATTAATGATTACCTCTAGTAGCTAGCTCCGTCATTCCCACGAATGATAAGGCCCGAGTACTAACCTACCATGCGACGCGTTGCTACTTCGGTTGGTCGTCATACTCATACGTCCCTGAACAACCCGACCTATTCCGAGCATTCTAATATTCTCTTAGAACAATTAATGGGTAGCAGCCCACCATGCGACGGCTCCTACAATAATCAATCGTCAAACTCCCACGTCCCTGAACGACTCGATTGCCCTAACATCATCGTCCTCATAAGCGACGATGTTCATTAAGGGCGGCTTACCAGGCGACATACTCCAATCAACCTCCGAACAGCAACTTGCCAAATGGTGAGTCATTGTTGGGACCCTGATTTGGTCGCGTGCACAAGCAACCGCTCTGTTTGGGTTAGATTATTAACCTTTAACGTCTCAAACCCGACTGAACTACAACGCGAAAGTTGGAATTAACCTAAGCCCACGTTTCGAACAGCCAAGGGTGGAGGATGATCCTTGCAACTAAGTCTAAGATAAACTCCTCGAAGGCCCGCCACACTACGGAAAACAGTGTAGCTAGCTCGACTCAAGCGACAAACAGTAAAGGCGAGTTAAACGCAATGACTACTAAGGATCAACCAAAAGGTCCTAGGTATAGATCAACACAGAAAAGCAAAAAAAAAGTAACAAACGCAAAATGGTAAATAACCATTAGCGTAAAATGCTATTACAGGTAGAATTTTAAAATGTAACAAGTAACAGTGGTACAAAAAAAAGAAAAAACGTCCTAAATAAACTTCAGCAAGCTGAAGGTGGCAATCCTAGCCTTAATGTCCGCAAGCTCCATCGCGTGCCTGGCTCAGACATTCTCCTCCTGACTCTGCTGAAGCTTGGCGAGAGCAGCCTCACCATCCTCCTCTTCCCGACGTAGACTTTGGAGGGCTTGGGACTCCTCGGTAGCGAGGCGAAGAACCCTTGCATTTTCCTCCTGCCACTTCTTCAGATCCTCCTCTCCTCGAGTGGACTCGACCTCCAGGAAAGAGCAAGCATCGTGATAGGCATCCATCTTGCCAGCAAGGCACGGTGTTGCTTGCGCAGGCGTTTAAGCTGAGCCTCCTTCTTCAGGATGCGCCTCGCAAAAGCTTCGTGCTCGAACAGAGCACTCATCGCGTGGGGTATTGGCTTATCACTGGGATCGACATGTGCCAGCTCCTCCAGGTGAAATAGCAGCTCCTTCAGACGATTGAGCTCTCGCCCACACTGCTTAGCCAGTTGGATGCCCCTCACGTGCTGAATCTCCTCAAGACGATCGGTTACGCGGGGGAAAATATCGTAGCAACTTCCACCGCCTTGTCTGACAATGGTCGCCGCCCTACGTAATATCTCCTCCAATTGTCAAAGAAGGTTGAGCGTCAAGGTGAGACACGAAATGCCCGACCCCGGGGTCGAGCTGATTGCGGCGATCGACGCCACATCGGTACTAGCAGCGCCGGAGGAGGAAACGATCCCCTTGCCCTTAGAAGCGCGCGGCTTGGTCTCGGGAGCCATTGTTCGGGATAAGGAAGGCTTTGCAAAAAACGTTCTTTAAGAACTCTACCAGGAGAGTGGCGGACACGTTATATAACTCGGATCCAACGGTTGAGATTCACGGCTCAAAAGAATCGAGCGGTTCAGATATCCAGCGACGTTTCGAGTTCGACGCCCATAAAAGCCTCCGTTTTTGGGACTCCAAACCAACGGTTCGGATCAAGCACGGAAGGAGAAGTGTTCCATCACTTCGCAATTAATGAGGATTAACACGCCCATATCGCCCTAGTTGGCAAGCGTTTAGGTCTACATACAGACGCGTAGCACAGACTCGCCTATGTTTGAGTTTCGCCTGAAGCACAAACTCGCCTTGAGTTTCGCTTGTAGCACAGACTCACCTATGTTTGAGTTTCGTCTGAAGCACAAATTCGCATGCGCTTGAGTTTCGCTTGCAGCACAAACTCGCCTGTGTTTGAGTTTTGCCTATGGCACAAACTCACCTGCGCTTGAGTTTCCCTTGTTGTAGCACAAACTCGCCTATGTTTGAGTTTTGCCTATGGCAGAAACTCACCTATGTTTGAGTTTCGCCTGTGACACAAACTCGCATGTGCTTGAGTTTCGCTTACAGCATAAACTCGCCTGCATTTGAGTTTCGTCTGTGATACAAACTCGCCTGTGCTTAAGTTTCGTTTGCAGCACAAACTCGCCTGCGTTTGAGTTTCGCCTGTGGCACAAACTCGCCGACAATTGAGTTTGCCTATCGCATGAGTTAGGTGCTGAATAGTGACACAATAATGAAAAATGAAAAGAGTGTGTGTGCAACGTATCAAGGAATCAAGAAAGCGCAAGGTTCATTAGCTGTTTCTAGACAATACCTTCGAATAAAGTTATGACTTTACAATTAATCGAGTCATAACATTACATCCAAGAAACAAAAGATTGAACAGGACATCTTGAATCTACTCCTATCCTACGAGCTTATTCTAGAAGTTTAAAATATGCGAGCTTGGCTCTGATCGCGGCTATCCTCTCCGCATGCATAGCGCGAGCTTCGTCCTCTGCCTCTCGCCGGACTCTTGCCTCGAAAGAAGCGTTAGTGGCGGCATCCTCTTAGCACAACATTGAGAGAATACGCCTCTCCCTTGCAAGATTACCATGCACGGTCTCGCTCTGAATGCGTAGGCCCGTCAAGGTTGATTCCCCCTCGGCATACGAGATCATGCCTAAAAGAATCGAGGAAACGGTAGACTCCATGTCAGTTTGCAATACGTGTTTGTTGAAGATCCAAACGACTGATAAGGGACTCTTGGTATTCTATCTCTCGCCTTCGGCACTCTCGCTTCCACATTCCAGGATGACGGGCTGAAGCTAAGAATAGCGTCACATCGGACTCCAAATTTGCCTGCCAAAGATTCTCCAACTTTATTAAAAGTGACTCCAGATCGAGGAGTCTCATCGAACAACGTATGGCGAGCCTATAGCTGCCGTGGCACCATATGTGGAGCACATGATCTGAGAGAGACTGATTTAGATCCACGAATGTACCACGGTCCTGATCGACGAGCGAGATCACCCACTTCACGGCATTCTCCAATTCCTCAACCTGGACCTGCAAATTAGCGGGGTCCGAGGGTCGAGACTCTGGATCGCGGTTAGGTATATGAGCCGAGGAAGAGGCGTCATTCTCCATCTTCTTCGAGGCAGATGTCTTTGCTCGTGGTGCCATCGTGAACGAGAAGGGAACAATGAACACCGTGACCTCTTCAATAAGAAGGGAGAGCAATATATAACGTACGACCCAAGTGCGCGCCTATCGTTCAACGGTCTAGATCGGGCATAGGGAACGAAGAGCTTCCATTACACCACCTTTAATGCTAAGCGACGTGCCAATATCAGCCTAGCTGGCAAGCACGTGAGCCCGCGACCGGACACATGGCTAGCCTAAATCATAATTCATCTCACCTGTGGCTTGATTCTCCTGTGGCTAAAATTTGCCTGTGGCTAGAGTTCGCCCGCAGCTTGAATTCGCCTATGGCTAGAGTTCGCCCATAGCTTGAACTCGCCTATGGTTAGAACCCGCCTTTAGCTCGAATTCGCCCATGGCTAAAAGTCCGCCCACGGCGACCTCGCAGAGAAAGATAAAAGCTAAAGGACAAGAGGCAATAACAATAAGGAGGGTTATATGCACAAACACATTTGGGAAACCAAAAGAGCATAATATTCATCCAGTTCTAAGACAATACATTTGAACAAAGTTATGACTTTACAATCAAACAAGTTATAACATTACATTGAAAGCGAAATGAGACAAAATGTTTTAACAACTACTTTAGCCCTGAGAACCTAGTCCAGCAAATTGAAGGACGCAAGCTCGGCTTTAACTGTGGCCACCCTTCTTGCGTGGTCCTCCTGGGCTTTGCCCTCAGCCTCCTTCTGAGTCCGGCCCTCGAAGGTTGTAGCGGCAGCAGAATCTACCTGACGCAACGTCTCAAGATTTTGAGTTGCCTCTTCGATGGCCCTACCAGCATTCCACCTCTCAAATTGGAGCCCCCTCAGAGTCGTCTCCGCTTGCTCCAACTCAGCCTTCAAACGGGAGATGGTACAGGTAAAGACATCCATACGGGCCTGTAGTAAACGTTGCCGGTCCGTCAAAAGGCCAATGTGGGACTCCAAGTCGGCTATGTTCCGCGTCCGCACCTCCTGTTCCCACGTCCCCCGACGCCGGGTGTGAGATAAGAATGGCTCCACGTCAACCACCGGATCCACACGCAACAAGTGTTCCAAGTGCATTAGCCGCGATTCCAAGTAAAGTAGCCTCATCATACAACATGCAGTGAGTCGGGATTCGCCCAGCCGCCTAAGGTCGGTCACACGATCCCAGAGGGACTGCTTGAAATTAGAATACGCCCCCAAACCAAGACTAATGAGGGAGATCACCTGCTTCGCAGCATTCTCTAGTTCTTCAACACGAGTCGGTATGGGGAGATGTTCTGAAGGAACAGGCTCTTGGCCACTAGCAAGCATCGTAATAGGTGGAACCTCGAGGCAAAGTCTCGCTTCAAGCGGTGGAGGGGAATGCGAAGCGGATGCAGCCGCAGGATCCCCGGCTTCATCGTTCGAAACAAGCATAGGCTCAGGCGGAGACCTCTCGATGGCCGACGCGCCCTCTCGACCTGGACAACACAGCAAAGGGATTAAAATCGTGAAACAACTCACAAAGGTTGAAAACAAAGATACCTTTGGTGGTGGTGGCCTCGACGGCGGCGGAGGAGGAATCATCTTATTTCTTCTTCGAGACAGTCACTTTTACCCGCGGTACCATCTCAGATGCAGTTAGAGAAAGCTTGGGTTTTCCCTGATAACTTCCTCTAACGAGGGGGAAGAGCATTATATACACATTGCTCAGATGGTCACCCACAGTTCGACTGGACAGTTCAAACCAAGTAGTCGAATGTAAGGCCGAACTATTCAGAATCCCACGTGAATGGTCGAGATCTGGCGGTTTTAAGCATGATCTCTAGCTAATGGCTCGAATCGAGCTTGAGAAACAGAGAGCCCACCACTACGCCGCCTTTAATATGGAGCGACGTGCCCACGTCATCTTAACTGGCGAGCATATTAATACACGAACAGACGCGTGGTCCACTAAAAGCAAAGCCCGCTTACGAGTCAAATTCGTCATTCGTACTTGCATGGCTCGAGTTCGCCTGATAGCCCAGGCTCGTGTATCACTTTGGCCCACCTAGTCGAAGTCTAGCTACAGCTAGAGTCTTCACCGCTCTCAAGTTCGCCTAAAAGTTGGACCCAATTGGGATTCAACCACGGCTTGAACTAGTCTTAATTCCGCTTATAGCTAAAATTCGCCCGTAGCTAGAATCCACATGCTGCCAGAACTCACCCGGCACGAATCCACCGACGGTTAACTTGACCTCGCCCATTATAAATGGTGATAAAAACAAAAATGTGTACACACAGAATAAGAAGAACAATGTCTAGGACAAAAGCACGATTCCATTCATTAAGAGAGATTTGAATACAACGATACAATCAAAATCATGTTACAAATCTCTCAGCCATGACTCCACCTCGCAAATATCTTTAGCGCGCTTAAGCTCGAGCCTCTTCAGGATCTCTCAACGAATATCCTCCTCAGAGCATGAAACCAAGTCTTGGACAGTGTGACTTGCCTCCTTGAGGGCTTGGCCTTTCTCCTCAATGGCGTCAATGACCAACTGCTGCCGAGACCCGAGTTCCTCCAACTCCCCTATCAGTTGTTCATGAGCCTTCTCCTGGGTGGCTAATAAGGCATGTGCATTAGCAATAGTTTGTTTGGTCTTCGCTATCTTCAAAGACAGGCAAGAGATACGAGAGTCAGCTTTTTGGTGCTCTCAGCTCACTTGCTCGTCCTCGGCCATAACGCGCTCCAGCTCTTTCATCAGCCTCGCCTCCAATGATAGCGTCTCCTCCGGTCTACGTTCACGCTCTTCCAATGCTGTTTGGACCTCGCCCGATGCAAGATGGATGATCTCAGAGCTCGTGGCGTGAAGGGCGAACAGCTGTCAAATAGTCCGCTCTGCCTCCTCCAAACGCTTGAAATACGGAGTGGCGGTGGAGGCACCAAGCATCTTGATCAAGAAGCCCATGTGATAGTCAAGAGCCTCCTTGAACTCCTTGAAAGGGCAACTTTCTTCCAATGTGAGCTTGACGCTGTCAACAAGGGTGTCCTGGAGGTTAGCAAGGGCTCGATCCACCGCCCTCTTGCGTGAACGAACCAAAGGAGAGAGGCTAGCCTCGTCGACCACCGATGTCACTGCCAGGGCTGTGATCGAAGCTTTGGTGGCCACGGAAGCAGAAGTAGTGGTAGATACTGCTAAAACCGAGGCACCGACCGACGCCGCTGGGGTCTTGGCCGAAGATCTGACCGTAACCTCGACGATCGTCGAGGTAGGAAATGAGGAAGCGACCATCAGTTGAGTGGACGTCTCCCCTTAGGCCAGAACCTCCTGGGCTGATGCTTCGTCCTCGACCAACACTTCTTTAGGAATGGGGACTTCACCTTGTTGGTCTGACGCTTCTCCATGAGCCGACGCCTCCTCCTCGCTCGACATCGCCTCATGGATCGAGGCATCATCTTCTTCCTCTGATTCATCCCTCTCTCCAGTCGACTGGCCCCCCAAGAGGGAGGATCCTCTTTACTAGCGTCCTCGAAGGGTAGATCAGCTGCAAATATAGGAAGAAGGTTAGTAATAACTCCTGAGAAGAGCCCCATTGGCAGTTCAGCATGGGCAGATCAACAATGTTCGATCCTACTCTTACTTGAGCCGCCGAGCTCCGCTTCGTCTCCGGTCCTCCCTCTTCATCAGAAAGAATGGATATCACTCCCTCAATCGTACCTGGATTAAGTCAACACAAACATCAGGTAATGCGGATTCGACCTTACACCCAAGGATATGGTATTAAAGGTTACCTTCTGGTACGATCGTCGAAGTCGTCGAAGCCCCCGCCTGTTGCCCCACATCAGACGAGGGGGGTAGCCTCCGAAGTTATCAGGACTATCCCTGATGCGGCAAACGGAGCAGGCGTAGCAGCCCCAGTCACAGGGGCAGTTACTTCTGGAATTAGCACATGAGTAACATCATCCTTGCCTTCTGCCGCTCTGGTAGCCTCAACCGCCTCCTCGTGACAGACCTTCTTGGCCGCCTCCGCCCTCGAGCTGCCGACTACGGCCTCCAGTTGTCGTTTAGAGAGGAGAGAATTACCAGGGGATAGAACAGGCATCCCTATCGTTCCCTGGACCTGTTCTAGACGTTCTCCCACTCGGGCCAGCTCATCAGTTTCTCTCTGCCCACCGGTAGGGTCCAACGAAGGGAAAGGAGACAGAGCTTTAGCCTCAAATGCCCCGAATTCACCTAAACCCGCGTAAAGGTCCTCGGTGTCTTCCACAGGGACCTCCGAAAACCACTCTCCAATAGTCTGGAGACCCTTTCGACTTGAGGGGCGGGGAGTTACCCTTGGGCGGTGCCCATGTTCCGCCAGGCAAGAACTCTGGAACCGAAAGCCCTCAGGATTCGCACTGGCACCCCGATACCACCGGCAATAAAGGAGCGTGTGGTGAAGGTCATAATCCTTAGCAGGTAGTTCGAAATGCACGTTGGTGCAGCCGGTATGTGTCCAGAACCACCCCCGCGTGCCATCTACTAAACCTCCTTCATAATGCAAGTAAGGGTTAATATTTCCTACGTACAGCTGGTCATACCCGAACTGACGGGCAAACCTGCAAGGAATGTAAGGCTCAAGGTAGCACACGGAGCTTGTTCGCAGGATGTGATACCCCGGCCGGATATTCACCAACCATCAAAAGGCACCACAGGAGAGGACGGTGTGGTGGTCCGCCGTCGATACGACCCGAAGGGATTCGCCATACCCTCCGCCGGTGAAGTAAGGGAAGAAACAGTGAAAATTGTAGTGACCAAAGTGGGACAGTGTCTTCCTCATGTCGGGAATGTCTCTACACTTCGAGGAGCATTTCTCTAGACATTGGACGAACAGAATGAACCCTCCCTCCTGGAGAGCCACTGGGGCGCTCATCAAGCACTCGCAGTGGTAAAACCACGCCATCAAATAGGTGTACGACAGCCCTACTCTGGGATTAGGAGTCTTAGTGACTTCTCCTTCCCCCTCGTCAGCATGCGACACTCGACAAAATTGGGCCGTCAACGTACGAAGTCCCCGATGGATGTGTGCCACCATCGCCGACACCAACGCATAGGGCTTCCCGTAGACCAAACGAACCGTACGATAGACGACCTCCACTGGAAGCGCCTCGAAGGAATGAGTGGGAACCACACACCTCTTCAACTACAACATGAGGTACCCCCGAACAGAGCCTTTTCAGATATATGGGACCTAGCCTGATGATGGAACGAGTGGAAAGTCATCCCAAATTTGAACCCACCCTCGTCATGCTCAAGGGTTTCGGCAGCTCCCCCTTCGGTGATCCGCCTCTCCACTTCGGCCTGGTCACACTCGCCCAACGGCAGAGTAGGCCTTCCCTTGACATCATTTTTCGAGAATAAGTACTCAGCCTAGTTCCTATGACTGATCCCCGGAGCCCTCTTCTTCTTACCTTTATGGTACACTACCTCTAGGGTGTTGAGGCATATGTGGTAGTGGCCGAGTAGCTCCCATAGAGTCCCACCATCAGAGTGAATCGGGTCGAAAGGTGATCAATCTCATCTTGACCCGGTACGTACTCCTCGTAGGGAAAACTCCCCAAAGGCAACCCCAACACGTCGTACATCTCATGGAGAGTTATGACAAGCTCACCATTAGGAGTGAAGAACGTACCACTGTCCGGACAATAAAGTTTCAGGATACTATGAAATTAAGGAGCGTTGATCTTAAGACCGTGTTGAGTGGCCTGGATAGGCACGTCAGCTCTGAACCCGTAAGGTCGGAATTCTCATCCAAGATGTACTCGGTGATCTTAGACCACCAAGTGCTGCTACCAGGCACCGAGTGAATCCACCCTGGAGCCCTGAATGGAGGAAACTGTCCCCCGGCCTGAATGAAACGGTGATGAAAGGTCTCTGCCATCGCAATCGTCTCTCTGACGGGTAACTTGTTGTACAGAAGGCCGGGACGTAGAGCGGTCACACGCTTGCAAGAACTGTCGACCCCGTACCTAGCCGTGGAGCTCGTGAAGATCCCGCAAGTCACCCCATCTTGGGTCAGAGTCAGATCCCAGTTCATCGTTCTCGGAAGCGCAAGCAACCGCAACTCGACGATTGAAAACCCCTTCGGCGTACTGGGAACGTAGCAGTGGACTCCACCCACAAAACGGACCCACCTACTCTCCCCAAGCAATAGAGCTAAAGGGTCAATAGTGGTGTCACCAAACAAGAACTGAGGCTTTTTCAGCTCTGTCCTAGCCTCATCCGTCAACACTGCGTTTGTAGTCAACTCGCGTAACGTCAAGTGGTGCCCGACTGTTATTCTCTTGACCAATTCATCTGGCTTATTGGCAGCAATTGTGGGCACAGGATCAAGAAAAGGAAATCGGGGAGGTGTCGTATAGCCCGTACCCTCGGCAAGACCAATGGCTACGCCTTTCGGGAGGGCCTCGTCAGAAAAGGTGGATGCAAGGCAAAGCCGAAGAGTTAGAACAGAATCCACTCTCGGGGTCAGAAACTTTCTTGAGTCCCCTAAACAGGCGAATCTCGCCCGGCGAAACCAATTTCGCCTGACAAGTGTTGAATTCGCCTAACAAAGGGCAAATCCGCTTGACCAAAGCAAAGCTCGCCTGTTAAAGCAGAATTCGCCTTCACCCGATGAAAGACGATTTCGCCTGTCAAAGCAGAAGTCGTCTTCACCCGATGATAGCTGAATCCACCTGAAAAAGCCAATTTCACCCAAATCGGGAAAATTGCCAAAAATGGCAAAATCCACTGAAGAAGACGAACAGTGCTCATCTTCCTAACCCAGTGTCGGTCGTCAATACAAAGTCGTTAAACAACCTATTAGACTTACCCAAGTGTGTCCCAGGAGCACTGGCGGCCGTACCGACGATGACGTCACCAGGATAGCGACCAGGACCCTTTCCCTTCGTAACGCATTTCTTAGCTTTCGGATATTAAAAAGTCGGAGATGAAGCTGAAGTTCTTTCTCTCTAAAAATTTCGAGCAAGCAGAAATTCCTAAGCACAGTAGTCCTCATAGGAAAGGAATGAAGCCTATTTAAAGGCGAGATGTTGGCGGTTGAGAGACGTGGCCACGATCGAAATCGACGGCCCAGATCGCTCTCAACAGTTAGGTTTTCGGTGATTACAGAGGAACCGTTGAAACAGGGAACGGGTCAGGAAAGTCGAAACCCAGAACCCGAACCAAAATTCATGACTGAATCTAATGGCCGGATTCGAAAACTATGGCCACGATTCGTCATCGAGCAAAGCGCACGGAAGGGACGTCACTTTGTCAAATCACATTTAATGCGACCTGACTAGCCCACACGGCCTTAGCTGGAAGGCACAAAGCTTCGCCTGCGAATACGTGGCTCGCCTTCCGCTAATTCAAACTTCGCCTGAGAGGACGAATTTTGCCTGCGAACACGTGGCTCGCCTTCTACCATTTCAAATTTCGCCCGTGAAAATGAAACTCGCCTACGAACATCAAGCTCGCTTCACCAGTAAGAACGAGTCTCGCCTGAGCCGCTCATTTTGTTTGGCCTAGTTCGCCCGTAAAGGCAAATCTCGAGTAGTCTAGCTCATCTAAAGTATCTAGCCATCAACTCGCATGAATGGAATGGTCTCACCTGCACAGTCAGACCTACCAAGCAATACAACGTATTGACACACCCGTGGGTTAGAGGAGAAGTCTTAGCATTAAGCCTAAGAGAAACTACTCGACAACTCATCATACTGAGGGGAATAGTATGGCTAGCCCGATTAAAACGATAATCGGTAAAGGCAAGTCAAACCCGTTGATAGATGAGGGTTTGCTAAAAATCCTAAGAGAAACATCTCGACAACTCATCATACTAAGGGGAATAGTATGGCTAGTCCGATTCAAACGGTAATCGGTAAAGGCATATCAAACCCATTGAAAGTTGGGGAAAGATGAGGGTTTGCCAAAAATCTCATGAAATCGATCACCAGGGGGAAATATACACATAAAATATGGAAAAGGCGATAGATAGATAAAGAAAATATGATTCCATTCATAGCTAACTTAACAATACATTTAAAAGTTATGATGATACATTCAAAACAAAGTCATGATAAAATAAGAAAAGCCTCAAAATGTTGACCCACTCTGTCGAACCTACGCCAGCTCAATGAAGGAGGCGAGTTCAGCTTTAGCGGCGGCTATCTTCCTCGCCCGATCCGCTTGGACCTGATCCTCCGCCTTCCTTCGGATCTTAGTCTCGAAAGACGCAATAGCGACAGAATCTTCTTGACGAAGCATCTGAAGGGCCTGTATTTCCCTTTCAACTGCTCCGTGAATGTTCGTACTTTCGAGTTGCAAGCCTTTCAGAGCCGTCTCTTCTTCTATAAGCTGGGCCTTCATTCTAGTGAGAGTAGAGACGGAGGCATCAATCTCTGCCTGTAGTAGACCATGTCGGGTGAGTAGATCCACGACGAGAGCCCCTTTGTCTGATAGGTCCCTCTCCCGAATCTCCCGCTCCCGTGTCCCTTTGATACGAGTCTGAGCCACGAGCCGCTCCACGTCCGGTTCCGAATCAGCCCGCAGAGGGACTTCCAAGCGTGTCAGACATGACTCGAAACTGAGAAGACTGACCAGAGAACGCGAATCCTCTCGAGCCTCGTCCATACGCCAGAGAGAGGCAACGCACTTCATCAGGAAAGGTTTAAAGTCTTTGTAGGTTCCCCAGCCAAGGCGAGTGATAGAGACCACTTGCTTCATGGCATTCTGCAGTTGCCTGAGGACACCATGTGCAGATCTGGAGCTCAGAGAGACAGACTCCTGACCAACTGGAACCATGACAATGGGTTGGATCAGAGGGATAACCCCTTCGCCAAGAAGAGGAGACTGAGAAGACCGTTGGGGGGAAGCATAGGTGCATTCCTCCTCCTCCTCGTCCGAAAGGATGATGGGTTCAGGCTGGACAGCCTCCCTCTTCCCCTTTAAAGCATATGTTCTCACTCCCGAAGCCATTTCGAATCTAGGAAGTCTGAGTTTTCTCTAAGAAAGTTTGAGCAAGAGAACTTACGAGTGTAGTGATCCTCCTACAAAAGAGATGAATCAACACTATTTTTACGCAAGACCTCGACCGTCAAGATTCGCTGACCGTTTGAAGCAGACAGGTTCGATTCGGCGGTTCCAATCGAGCGGGCACAAACAAAGCAAAACATTTGGAATGCCACACGGAATGACCAAGATCGGGCGACTCACACACGACCTCTTGTCGGATCAATGGTTGAGATCAAAAACATCGTCGGATCCGCCCCCTTGAGGCAAGCGCGCGAAGACGAGGCGTCGTCTTAAGTGAGAAGCATGGGAAATCCCCCCACGGACACACGGCTCGCTCTTATGAGCTCGAATTTCGTCTGGAGGGGGGCCCATCTCGAACGGCACCAATCTCGCCTAGGTGCACTCGCACCGCTCGAATTCACCCAAAGGTCTTGACCTAGCCGAGGGAGTCAAATTCGCCTTAACTCATCAGGAACCTCTTTATTCAAAATATTCTAGACCATACACAAGTTGGTTTAGGTTTAAAAACTTTGAAGGGGGTATTGTAGGCGGTAAAAATTACCTTTGCACATAAGCCTGAAATCCGCCTACGTATTCGAGTCGCCCGCGCAACGTGAATATTGGGCTCACCTGTGTGCTTGACTCGCCAGCACGAGCCAAGACCACACAATCACCAAATTCGCCTACGCATCTGGCAATCTGCCAGGTGATTAGAAACTCGCCTGCACACTTAACTCGCCCGCACGAGTTAAGTTTACTCAAGAGCTGAACTCACCTGCATGCCCAGACGATCAGCCAGGCAATCAACATTCTAACCACAGACTCGCCAGGGTACTAGGCAGCTGCTATATCACGTACAGGGATGGGCCTTCCAATCTCCCACGATGTGAAGGGAATGGGTGTAGTACTCGAAACCCATCAAGTAGCCGCTCACAGTACAAGAAGCTAGTCAAATCCACGTGATCACCGAGCCCGCCTACATACTTGATTCGCCCACATGAACGAAGTTCATTCAAACGACTGAAGCTCGCCTACACCCCTGGCTCGCCTGCACGAGTCAAGAGCCGAATTCGCCTGCGATAGACGAACTCGCCGAACTCGCTAGAGTACCTAGCGGCCGTAATATCACGTGCAAGGATGGGTCTTCTCATTTCCCATGACATGAAGGGAAGGAGCACAGTACTCCGAGCCCATCAAGCGGCTGTCCACAGTACGAGAGACCAGTTGAATCCACGATGTCGCTATACTCGCTTGCACGCTTGATCCGCCTGCACGAGTCAAGATCATCCAAATAACTAATATTCGCCTGCGTACTTAATTCGCCTACACGAATTAAGTTCGTCCAAGTGGCTGAGAGTTGCCTACACGTTCAAACGACCAGCCAGGCAATCAACAAGCTCACCGAACTCGCCAGAGTACCTGACGGCCGCAATATCACGTACAGGAATGGGCCTTCCCGTTTTTCTCGACGTGAGGGGAGAAGTACAGTGCTCCGAGCCCATCAAGCGGCCACTCATAGTACAAATGAGAAGCATGGTATCCCCCAACAGTACATGATACATCCCATGATTCAAGGGAGTGACCACATCGTCTCTCCTCTATTTAAGAGCCTCTCCTAGCAACAGGAAAGAGGTTCGCAGTTAATTGATTAATTCAATCAGTTAGCTGAACCATCAGCTCTCAACTCTCGACTGAGTTGACGACAGGCTCTTTGCATGATCTTTGCAATATAGCACCTTCTCCTAGCTTCGGGCCCTGACCGTCATCAAACTCGGAGACTCGAACTCGACCGACACGAGCTTCTACTGTGCACTGAAGCTCACCAACAACCTAGATCGAATCGTCTAAGGGAAGCAGACTCGGTGCGAGAACCAAGCGATGCGTCCTATCGCTACCGAAGTCCCCACGTTAAACAAGGAGGGCATTCCCTCCGCTTCTGTTGTAATTTCGGTTCATTAGTTTGTAATAAGCTATTCTTATCAATACAAACTAGACCCCGTTTCGGGAAATCAAAATTTACACCATACACTCCATGGCCCGATCAAGTTCTCTCACAGTGTATGTAGCAGCTACCTTCCATAATAAATTCTTCAACTCTGTATGTAAATGCCTAACGCGATACCTACGCCTAACCTCTGGCACAATCTTCCTGAAAGTCTCCAGCAAGCCCTACACTCACAAAAGAAATAAAAGTGAGTTATGTAAATACTTCAAGAAAGAGATACATGTAAAAACAAACATTACGACACTAAACATATATAATTTTTGTCTATCACTTATATAGACCCATCCATGTAGTCTTTGTTCCCCAGTTGCCTCTAGCAAGTGCTTCACAAATCAAGTCCACATCTCCTCACACTCATTTTGAACTACTCCAACAGCTAAGGGAAACATTTAATTGTTCCCAATCTCTGCTCACTGCACTAAGTAACACTCTTCCGGGTGGACCCTTCAAAAAGCACCCATCTAAAACCAATCGCAGGTCTACAACTATTCTTGAATCCAGAATTTTGAGCCTCATATGAAACAAACTACCCAAAAAAGAAGATGGGATCCTCTAACCTCTGTCTTGTAGTGCTCACCCTAATATAATTGTTTGGATTTTTTTTTAAATCATGTTTGTATAGTCTCATAGCTGTGAGTAGTGCTCTTTCCCTCAATGATCCTATTTGATTTTTTTCTTGCCCTAAGAACCCTAGATTTAGTACCCTAAATTTTATAATCTTTTTGAATGTTTTTTCTCAAAGAATCAATGGGCCATTTTGGGTTGTCTTTTATTTCAAGAAGACACCTCTTTGCAAGCTAATTAGATGATGCTTGTGCATTTTCATATACCCTCTCACAGGTATGTTGATCATGTAGCGATTAAATTTTCCATGCAACGTGAGTTGAATTCCAAGTCACATAGCATCTCCATGGACACTCTTCTTTCATACAAACAACAATTATTCTAGCACCTTCATTCTTTTTGTAAATAACATCAAAGTCATTCAATACTGCAGCATATCTGACAAGTGTCCTAAACTAATTTGGGTTTGCAAATTGCATTCCATTCTTAAATTTGGATCACACGAGTCATTCTCCTCATTGAATTGATGATGTTATTTTCTTGAAATGTCTATTTCATCTTCATCAGAAGGCAAACTTACGAAGTCATCACTGCATTCTATATCAGATAGAATATGAAAAATAATATCTATATCGAGAAAATATTTGTACTCATTCGTTAGGATATAGATATGGTTACTAAATTCCATATCTGATAGAATATGATTAAAGATATTTACTAAATTCTAAATTCATTAGGATATGGATATGGTTACTAAATTCTATATCTTATAGTAAATTACAAATATAGATATTTTATGAAATATCCAGATCCATAACTGAAATGTCCGAATATATGGATATAAATACCCTAGTGTTCCTAGGGTTTCCGTGTGCAAGGGCTTGGTGAAAACTGCAGCAAAGAAATTAAGGCGGCTGTGTAAGAAAAAAAAATCAGCAGAGTTCTTTCTTTGGTTGGCGTGCAAGTGTGAAGCAGAGCAGGGGGAAAATTCGTAGCGGGTGCAAAAGTGTTGGCAGCGTTCTTTTTGGGCGGCGTGCAAAAAGTCCCTTTGTGCTTTTGAGAGAGATAATTATGTGAGGGTTTAGATTGAGTGATCGTAAACCCTAGTTGTATTATTTCCTCTCTAATAGTAGATCTCCCCCTCCTTGTCCCGTGAACGTAGGCAGTTTGCTGAACCACGTAAAATTGGTTATTTGAGTTTGTGGCCATTGTAAGAGTTTTTAGGATCCCTCGACGCGCAGTCCTAGAGCTGACGAGAGGAAGAGCTAATATCCCACTTTGATGGGATATTAGGCTTCAGATTCTTGTTCCCTTTGAGAAACAAGAATTCTTATCGATCTTTCTCTCTTATTGTGCACCAGAAACTCTGCCGAAATTTTTGCTGCGCACAACAAGTGGTATCAGAGCTCGGGCTACGCTTGGGCTATTTGGAAGAGTAGATCAATTTGGATGCTCGTCTAGGGCTTCATTTGGTGATAAAGGTGGGATCTTTTGATAAAGACTCTATCTTTTCAATTTTGGATCTATTCTTCGTTTGTTGGTGCGTTGAGAAAAGATGTTGGGGAAAGAAAGGTGCTTCGGGTGTCGAGGGTCGTGTTTCTGACGTGAAGACCATTCAGAGTTTGAATATCCTTTCTATGAAGATAGATGTGGAGAAATTTAATGGCACAAACAACTTTAGATTATGGATATACAAAGTTTTGGATGCGCTGAACGCGCAGAATTTGGAGGATACCTTGGAGTTAGATGGTAAGCCAGATGACATTGAAGAGCAGGTTTGGAAGAAGATGAATCGAACGGCGTGCAGTGTGATTAGGTCTTGTTTGACTCAAGATCTAAAATATGATGTGATGAATGAGACTTCTGCAAAGAAGATTTGGGAGATTCTCGAAAGCAAGTATCTAACAAAGAGTGTTGAGAACCGCTTGCATTTGAAGATGAGACTTTATCGTTTCCAGTTAAAGAAGGGAACCTCAATTAGAGATCACATGAACATCTACACAAAGCTTCTTGCGGATTTGGCGAATGTGGATGTCGTGATTGAAGATGAGGATAAGACGTTGTTGTTGTTGAGTTCCTTGCTCGACGAGGAATAAGAGACCTCCGTCCTTACTCTAATTAATGAGAAGGTATCCCTTTCGTATAGTGAGGTCACCGCTGCATTTGTGAATTATCATCTTCGAAAGAATGATAAGGAGGCTTCAGTTGAGCCGGTAGCGGAGGCATTGGTCGCAAGAGGGAAGAATCCAAACCGAAAGAATTGGAAGTCACAGTCTAGAGTAGGAAAAGATCAGTGTGCTTGGTGCAAGGAGACTGGTCATTGGAAGAAAGACTGCTTAAAGCTCGACGAATGGATGAAGAATAAGCAGAAGGGAAAAGGGAAGCAACCATCATCAGAAGCAAACATTGTATCGGATGGTAATAATTCTGACTTCTATTTATTCGCTTTCTATCAGTCCTATAGATAACTATTCGGAGGAATCTGAATGGATGTTGGATAGTGGTGTGACCTATCATGTGTGTCCTAGAAGGGAATGGTTCTCCAGTTTTGAGAAATTGGATAGTGGTGTGGTGTACATGGCTGATAACCGTGCATGTCAGATCCTTAGGATAGAAAAAATTCGCATAAAAATGTTTGACGGGACTGTTAGAGAGTTAAACGATGTGAGATATGTTCCTTCTTTGAGGAAGAACTTGATCTCGATTGGAGCTTTAGTTGGAGAGGGTCTGAATGTTCGTGTTGAGGACATGGTTCTCGAGATTGCGAGAGACTCTCGTATTTTGATGAAGGGAGTCAAGAGGAATAACCTGTATTACTTGACTGGAGGTATAGTGGCAGGTGGAGAGCTGACGACTTCTGTTGATTCGACTAGACTGTGACATTTGGGGCTTGGCCATTCCAGTATTGATTACTCACATAGATTGAAAGAGGGTGCGAAGACCTGCAGTTTGAAGTCCAGTGAACATGTTGATGTGAGCAAGAAGACCAAGGTGAAGTGTGGCACCTCTATTCACCATGCTAAGGGTCGTTCTGGAGGAGTTCACGTGGATGTTTGGGGGCCTTCCAAGGGGGCATCATTGGGAGGTAATAGAAGTTTGATTTCCTTTGTTAGTGGCTGTTCTAGGCGTGTTTGGGTTTCAACCAAATCCCCTATTGTAAGACCCCGTTGATTTTGACAACTTTCAAGTGTGAAAACGAGTGAATAAAAATATTTAATATATATTATAAATATCTTTGTTGCATGGTCATGCATGGAAATGATATTTGAGCTTATGAGCATGTGTATATGCCTCAGGTATGAGAATGAGTTGCAAGTTTGCAAATCGTGTGCAAAAGAAATCGATGTATGCAGATTTTTGTTCGTGAGTCGACTCATAGCATGTCATGAGTCGACTGATCAGGTTGAGTCGACTTACGCCTGTCATAAGTCGACTCATGATATCGAGTCCTGTTCTCTTTTTCTTTCTGCTGAGTCGACTCATAATTTATGAGTCGACCCATGAGTCATGAGTCGACTCATGACATATCATGAGTCGACTCATCGATGATTTTCTGGGTGGTTTCGGGTCGGGTTTGCTGGGTTTCGGGTCGGGTTTTCATTGACTTATATATTCTCCCCTCACCCGAAAACTCTCATTTTGCATCTGAACTCCCAAGAAACCCTAACCCCTCTTCCTCCCCTTCAAACCCTAGCTCGTTTTTGGGATTCTTGGGCGATTTTTGGGGGATTTCAGCAGCTACTTGTGGTTTGCAGCGAGGGGGATTGTGATTCTTCGCATTTGAGGCGAGTAGCATCTCACCCAAACCCTTCCCTATGCTTTTAATTATTTATAAACGTTTTTAATGAGTTTTATTGAGCCTAAGCCTTACTTTCAAGTATAAATCAATGCTCTTGATAGGGTGAATGCTAGAAATCATGTGTTTAAGATTTTAAATACCCACCAACCAGTTTTTAATGAAAACCCAGATCTGGAATTTTGTTTAAAGGATAAAAACATGAGTATTTATATTGGTTTAATGTTTTTCCTTCATGTTTAGGGCTAAATGTTAGATCTAACCTATAAGAGATCGTTTCCCATGATAGATATGTTTTTCTTACTGTATAATAGGGTAAAATTGAAGGTTAGATATGTTGTATATCAGAAGAATTGAAATGGGGAACGTTTAAATCAAGTTCCAGTTCGTTATATGCAGATTTCAGCCCGTGAGTCGACTCACGACTCATCATGAGTCGACTCATCAGGTTGAGTCGACTCATGACCTGTCATGAGTCGACTCACGAAGTGCTATGATGTTTCCTTTTTGCTTCTGATGAGTCGACTCGTCAATATACGAGTCGACCCATGAGCTATGAGTCGACTCATAAAAATCATGAGTCGACTCACGAAGTTGTATCCTGTTGCCATTTACCTTCTGCTCAGTCGACTCGTTATTGGTCACGAGTCGACCCATGAGGCTTGAGTCGACTCATTAGTGAGCATGAGTCGACTCATCCGAGAATTTCCTGTTTTCTTCGTGTTGCTGTTTAATCGCATGCTGTATACACTCATATAGATTGAACTCATGTGTCATACATGTGAGATGACTCTTTCCTGATACAAAGTTAAGATTTGTACAGCAAGACATGTGTAAGAGTTAAATAGACATTTCTTTACTAGTGGTAACTCCATGGTTCATATAAAGTCCTCGTGTTGGACTATAAGCGACTAAAGTCCTCGTGTTGGACTATAAGCGACGAAAGTCCTCGTGTTGGACTATAAGCGACTAAAGACCCCGTGTTGGGCAATTTTTGCTAAACCTTGAGCACCATATACTTTTGGGTATTTGAGTATGACATATTTATGTAGTTGGACATGATAGTGGCATGAACTGTGCATAACACTTATTTTGACTACGAGATTTTGACATAGATGTGTTTACTATTAGAAATGGGATTGTTATCTTTTCTTTATTGTTCATGTATTAAACTTCGGGCTTGGTGTTTAGGGATCTACAATTTGAGATACAAGGTATATACATAAGGGTTTCCTTGTTTGGATTATTTCGCTCGACGTACCTATGCTCGTGTTGTATTTCCCTAAGTACTAAGACCCATATCTGTTTGTATGATGATTTAATGCTATCATATATTATTGTATTTTCATATACAACGAGCCCTATCCCTTGGGGTTGGTTGTGATGTTGCTCGCTAGCGCTTTGACGCTCGTTGTCCCTCCCTCTTTTCAGGTCACGAGCCAGGAGCACGGAGAGCCGTAGGTTGATAGCGGACTACTTTAGTGTTCAGCTTTACTTTATCTATGTATTATTTTGTGGGCTCCACTGTAGTATTGTCAGACATTTGAGAGTTTATTCTAGAGTTGTAAAGGCTGTGTTGCCTTAATTTCCTTTACTCAGACTTACTGTATTTTGAGACTTGTAAGAACTCCAGTTTATTTCATTTCAGACTTTGACTATGTACTGCAGTTTATTTCGTTGATGAGATGTATTGTGTTCTATCATTTCATCCAGTATTGTTGATTCACTTTTCACTTGCTTTGTACCTACACCTGTTGTTGACTCCACTAGAGAGATAGTGATTGTGATGGTGAAACGTGTTATTGCACGGTGTGGTGCATGGTAGGTTTGACATTCTTGGTTTCACCTCGGACTGCAGCCGTGTGTGAACCAGGGGCGCCACACCTATAGAGAAAGTCCTAGTATTCTCTAACAAATTGAAGAAGTGTGTGATAGACAGAAAGGTGAAGGTACTTCATTTTTATTTTTATGGGAGGTACAAGATGGACCTATTTCTGTATTGGAGCCGAGCTCACGGCATTTCGAGACACTTCGTTGGAAAGGAAATCTTAGGACAACTAGATAGGGTGACAAATTTAGAGAACCGTGCCTTGCTGGAGGAGGATCGGTGTTTGTTGTCAAGCAATAGTTTGCAGAAGAGTTTCTGGACTGAGGCTTCGACATATTTGGGTTATCCTATTAAAGAGTTGTCACCTGCTATGATTGGAGGTAAAACTCCATTGGAAGATAGGTCTGATAGTGTCACTTTAGTTGAGGCTTTGACGAGGAAGCTAATTGACTCTCAGCAGGTGGAGAGTTTTGGACAGACCTTAGATGTATCACAGCGGGTGGAGATTGATGCTACTTCACATTGGGTGGGGATTTTCCCACATACTCCAGGTCATCCTGCATTGGTTGGGATTCCAACTGAGGTGACACAGCGTGGGAGTCATTTGGATTTGGATGCGGATGATGAGTTGATAGATCCAAGTGCAGCTGGTGGATGTAGCTCGGATATGGCCATTGGTTCATCTCAGGTGGAGATGTTTGGATTGTTTCAGTTTGGGACCATTGGAGGTTCTATCAACCGTAGACTTGATCGTGATATTGGAGAAGGGTTGCGAACTCTTCTATTGGACTGAGGTCGTTCGCGACCATTTGGGTGAACTACGTTAGGCTTGATTCCTTGGGCAAGAGGATACGTAGGCAGTCTTTACGATGCAACCGGTTTGGATTTTGATGGGGGTGAGACCGATTTGGTGAGTAGATACCGACAATTGGAGAGTGTTCGCATTCTCGTTTGGGTCTCGACTTGTTGTGGATTGAGTCTGTTGTTGTGAATTGTTTCACTTCGTCCTGGACGCAACAAGTGAGACATTTGATTTGGTTGGTGTCGGCTCAGTTTTAGGAAAACTTCGCCGAGGTGGAGAATTGTGAAGAGATCATGAGCTTGCAGCACATGGGGACCCATGTTTGGTTCAGCAAAAGAGAAACGCGTGAAGAGGATGGGATGACGTGGGGCTGTGAACAAAAGAAGTGATTAGTCCATCGGATAAATCGCAGGCCCACCCGAAGACCATTGTACAATATAAATACCCTAGTGTTCCTAGGGTTTTCGTGTGCAAGGGCTTGGTGAAAACTGCAGCAAAGAAATTAAGGCGGCTGTGTAAGAAAAAAAAAAGTCAGCAGAGTTCTTTCTTTGGTTAGCGTGCAAGTGCGAAGCAGAGCAGGGGAAAGATTCGTGGCGGGTGCAAAAGTGTTGGCAGCGTTCTTTTTGGGCGGCGTGCAAAAAGTCCTTTTGTGCTTTGAGAGAGATAATTATGTGAGGGTTTAGATTGAGTGATTGTAAACCCTAGTTGTATTATTTCCTCTCTAATAGTAAATCTCCCCCTCCTTACCCCATGGACGTAGGCAGTTTGCCAAACCACGTAAAATTTGTTGTTTGAGTTTGTGACCATTGTAATAGTTTTTAGGATCCCTCGACGCGCAGTCCTAGAGCTGACGAGAGGAAGAGCTAATATCCCACTTTGATGGGATATTAGGCTTCAGATTCTTGTTCCCTTTGAGAAACAAGAATTCTTATCGATCTTTCTCTCTTATTATGCACCAGAAACTCTACAGAAATTTCCGCTGCGCACAACAGTATTCAGGGAAAAGGACCCAAAATCAGCCATGGAACTAAAGCACAAGTTGGTTAAGACCGACTCAGTCCAAAACTGACCCCTGTTGATTTATGTTTGCGTAGATGTACTCTTCATATTTTATTTGGAAGAAAGCCAAAGCAACAAATCTAACTTTTAATTCCAACACCCGAGTAATTCTAATGTTCAAGACTATTTGGAGGCGACCTATTGGACAATTGCTGGTATACGTTGAGGAAAAAGGATTCTAGAGATCAGAACATGACTCATCAAAGATCTTCCTGCATCTTATCATCAACTAAAAAGTGTTGTTGCGCTATAATCTGAATTTCGCTACTGTCCAAACAATTATTGTCATTGATCATTGAATTATAGAAAGGAAATAAGATTTCTTAATTCCAAGGGAAGTTAGCACTCAATTTTCATCAATATATTGAGCTTATCAGCAAAATAATACCTAGTCTACGTATGCGGTTAGTGCGTGTTAGTTGGGAATAGGTTGATGTCCTTGTACAGAGTTAATGTGTTTCTCAATGAAAATGGAATTGTAAGGCGAATTTAGGAGGAGAGGAGTCAATCATTTTGGACCATTAATTTGGTAATTAATGTAACATACCATTTTGCTCTAAATTATTGCTGATAATACAATGGCCAAGCTTTCACAAGTTTCTGTGTACATAATTTGCTGAAACGGCTAAAAACAAAAGAACAATATGAATCCAACACGCTGAGCAGATTCCTGTTGCTTTCTGATAGTGTACAGAATTAAATTATTTTCAGAGAAAAGGAATTGACTAGAATCTGCAACCGATCAATTTAGTTTTAAGGCTGTTAGAACGCTGGTAAGAAATTATCCCCCATGTGCTCGTAGTGTAAAACTACATAAAACTCAGAATCAGATACAATGAGATCCCTACAAAAACTGGAAGGGGAAGGCAAAATTATATGACTTGATTATAAAATAAAACCTACGGCATATCATAGAACGTAGATTACACATCGTTGTATTTTCGAAAAGTATAATCTGAAAAGAGAACAACACAGTTACATCCTCCCAAAAAGAAGACATGTACATATGAAGTACATGATGCTGGTCACCTGATGCTGATGGACGATCAAAATAGTCAATCAAAGACTATAAGACAACGAAAGAAATTTAGTGGCAAAAGCAATAATCTAATTCAACTAAAAGAACTAAAAGAGCACCTCGGTGAACTGCAACTGAACCCTACCAAATGAAGTACTCTTAAAAGGACTTGACACAATATTCAAAGAACTATACCCGGTTCACCTTCAAATACTTATCGTCTGAATGATGCCTAAAAGCAAATAAGATACGCCTGCTAGAATCTTGTCAATAAATTATTCTCGCAGTTGCGTTATGAATTAAGTGAATATTTTGTCCATGCAATGGTTAACTACATAGAACTTTAGTTCACATAAGTTTCTGTTACATGCTGATGAGGCCTATCCAAATGGGCCGGCCCGGTCGGACCCGGTTTAAACCGGGCCCGGGAGGGCAAACCCGTGGCCCAGACCAGAGCCCGATTTTTTTTCTTTAAAAAAAATTTAAGAGTAAATAACAATAAATTAAGCGAAATTTTGATAAAAAATCAATCATGTTATTAATAACTTGTAATTATATAATTTACAAGTACAAAAAATATAGAAATTAAAATGATAAAAATAAATTCTTTATTAATAATCAGTTAATCACTAACAATTACAAAAAATTATTTTGAAATTTATCGCATCATAATAGATGAATACATCCCAACTAGGTTGGCACCTATCTATATCACTATCATTTGCAACTCTTTCAAAAATAATTTATCATAAATTTTCAGCTAAGAAATAAAAATTACAAACTAATAAATAATTCCTACTCTTTATCTTTATCTGCTATTCCCAACTCTTCAAGTTTATCTTTAATACTAACTATTCGATCGATGTCTTAAGTTCTCTTCTCGCATCTTCACCAATCTTGTAGGCGCATTACCGCTTGTATGGTATACAGATCTAACGATGTCATGTGGTTATCGATCAAACGTCCTGCTGTTTTGAAGGCGGATTCCGAAGCTACCGTGAAAACCTGCAATGTTAGCATGTCACGAGCCATGATGAAAAGTATAGGATATAAAACTGTTCCATATACTCTCAACCATTGCAAAATATCAAAAGTATTATTTTGACTTTTAACTAAAGATGTAGTTGAATATGTTCAATTTAAAAAATTCCATTGATGATCCAGATCCAAATCCAAATCTACCAGTTAGTTGAGCTATCAATAACTCCCTATCAAAATTCTTACATTTGCCCTAACTTGAACTCGTAGAAGCAGAAGCTGTAGACTAATGTGTACTTACTGTTAGCCCTCATGTTTTGATGATGATTTACAACCACCATTATCGGTACTAATTGCTTGTTGAGTGATATTGTAGTTAATATATATATTAAGCTTGTTAGTACCATTTATGAAGGATTTGATGGAATATGAGCTACAACGATGATATCCAAAGGAGGAGGAGGCATAGTGATGAAGCAATGTTTAATCAAGAACAATAAACGCAATGAGAAGCTTCATCAACTCAAAGCAATATCAAGACTCAAGAAATGTAATTCTATGTGAGGATATTTGCCAGTTTTTATTTTCTCTCTAGTGCTAGAATGTAGGCAAGTAGTTGTAGATTTTATTTGAAGCTATTGGAATATCACACACACGTTTTCATACTTATATTTTTGAGCGTTTTGACAAAATATCTTTTTTCACAAGTATGAGGACCTATTCTTAAAATCCTTTTTCTAAACAGTTTGTTTTTAATATTAAAAACAATTTACAAAGTTACATAAATTTTAGAAGTCATTTTAGTATTTTTACAAATTTTAAAGAGTCAAAAACAGGTTTTAAAACAGATATCATTTGTGTCAGCTTGCAGTCGACCGTCACGGTCGACCGCGACTATGTTTTTCTCTGAGTGGACAGCAGAAAATTTCGCGATCGACAGTGACGGTCGACTGTCAATCTAAAAATTCCCACGGTCGATCGTAAAAGTCTCTAAAATTTTTCTCAGATTCGAAAGAGGCTCGCGGTCGACCGCGAAAATTTCACGGTCGATCGCCGTTCACCCCAACGAATTTTTTGGTACAGATTTGAGAAACGATTTTTACGGGATTGTATAGGATTTGGGTATGGGCTTTGGCTGCAGTGTTTTCTCCTATTTAAACCCCTCTACCCCTCTTCTTCAACTATCCCAAGCATTTTGAAAAACCAGAGTTTTTTGTTTTACTGAGAGCCAAACTTTCAATTCTGTTTTCTCTGTTTTCAAGTTCATATCCAAAGCTTCAGTGTAATCTTTCTCCTTGCCATAGTGACACTGTAAAGAGAGAGATTTTACACTATTTACTACTGTTGTGAGCTTGATCTTGTGAAGATCAACTATGTGGGAGTAAGATCTTGTGTTGATCAGCTGTGTAGTTGTGAGATCTTGTGGAGATCGTTGTGTAGAAGAAGTTCCGGCTTCCAAACCGGGTTGTGTAATGGATTCTCCTTGAGAGTGGGGAGCGGGGATGTAGGTCAGCGAGCTGAACCTCGTTAACACATCGCGCGTCACTTGGATAACGATTTCTAACTATATCTCATTTACTTTGGTTGTTCATTTTTTGTGGTGTATTGCTTGTTTTATTTTTTATTGCACATATTATTGCCTTAAGACCCTAATTACCCCCTCCCCCCTCTAGGGTCCAACAATTTGTTAGACCCTAGAGGGGGGGAGGGTAATTAGGGTCTTATGCTAATTTAATCCGATTTTATGCCAATTAAAACTAATTAACAAGTTATCCTAGCAAGTATGAAATACAACAAGATATATGAGCTAGGATAAGCAATATGAACAATGAGATATATCCTATATGATGAAATATATATACAAGGATATATAAACTAACACAAGGGTAAACAATATGAACTAGATAGTGGATGATATAAATAATGAGACAATGACGAAATGAGCAATGAGCACAAATAAGAATAAACGCCAAAGCACACTCAAACACAACAAATAATCACGGAGTTCGGACCTTCCGTCCTACGTCTCCGCTCCCCACTCCCTGGGAGAAATCCACTATCAAAATCCGGTTTGGAAGCCGGAACTTCTACACACTCGGTTTTCTAGCTAACCGAAAACTCTACAACTCACACTCTTGCAAACCCACTTTACACCCTCACAAGTGTTGGACCTAACCGTGTCTCCCTCAAGTGCTCGGTTACAACCTCTCCCTAGGTTCGTCAACCGACGCCACTCCTCTTGGGACGATCCTCGACTCTCACCACACACTCCTCTCGGTGTACAAGTGTATTACAAAGTGTATCTCACAATAAGCACAAATACCACAAATGATTGTTCTCTAATTTGGATGAGAACACAATGAAAGCTTACACTCAATTGTTACAACCTCTCACCAACCCAAATATACTATGTATGAAAAATACAATAAGCTTATGTGGGTGCGTGTAAACAATGAGTGAAATCAAATCAAATCTAACCTCAATATAAAAGCTAGCTTTAAAGAATGATAATCAAATAACTAAGCAAATGTAAAGCTAGATAAGAGTTTAGAAAACTTCTCAATTGATAACAAGATGGAGAGATGGAGATTGAAGCCCAAACAAGAAGATGATCTCCTCCACTTGTGAACCAACCAAAAACAGCTTTAAACCAAACTTAAACCCCTGTTAAAACTTTTATAAACTTGTTTAAAACATCCCATTGGTTACTGAAATAGAAGGGGGTTTGGGGGTTTATATAGGAAGAGAAACCAACAGCCAAAACCCCAAACAAAACAACAAAAATCCCAAAAAAAACAGGAAACAGATTCTGTACCCAATATAGCCGTTGGGCTATCGGTGGTCGACCGTGAAATTCTCGCGGTCGACCGCGAGGCACTACAGAACCTCAGAAAACTTCCAGAGACTTTGGCGGTCGACCGTGGCGATCGACCGTTGGAAAATTTGAGCTGACGGTCGACCGTGACGGTCGACCGTGAAAGTCTTTGCTGCCTACACAGAAAAGAACACAAGCGCGGTCGACCGTGAACTGATACAATAAATCAGGTTTTTGAAAGTTGTTTTCTGATCTTAAAACACTGTTTAAAAATATCAAATAAATTTTAAAAAATATAAAACTTTGGAGAATGATTGTAGACATGACAATAAACATGCTACAACGACTGGTTTCCAAAAAGGACTTCCCAAATGAAAAATATCATCATTTTACAAAATAGACCAACATGAAAATGTAAACATGTGAATTTTGACATTTTGGCTAAACCATGTTTTGAAACTTTACAAAATGATTATGTAGACTTAATAAAATATGTATATGATTATTGTCAAATCCAAAAACTAAAAATACAATAATTTTACAAATACAATAGAAAATAAAACATATGAGTATGTATATGAAAATATATTTGTTTCATATCTAAGTAGTTAAACCAAATCACAATAATAAATATGAAATATGAAATTTCATATTTATAAACATAAAAACAAAAACGTGTGTTGTATATATATATGACTATATATATATATACAAGGAAACCAATAAAATGTGTGTGTATATTATATTGAGCTTAAGGTACTTAACACACATAATATAAAATCTAACCTAGATTACCCAAGCCAATCTTGATCTTCAATAAGCTTGACTTGGTACACTATGCGGATGAAGCTTAAACTTGATCTTTAACTTTGAATTGTGTAGGCTTCACTCCACAATTCCACCAACCTCCATTTGAATATGATCGTTGAAGCTCTATTACATCCATCATCCAACTCGTTGTTTGCCTAGAATAAATACAAAAACCAAAACACTAGACAAACAACATTAGAAGTAAATTATTTGTTAAACATCATCAAAACAAAAAGGCCAACACAATTGGTATCAGAGCTTGGTCTTTATATTAGTTTTTTGTCTAACCACCTTAGAGAAAAGATCTTATGGAGACTTCAATGAATGTGCATATGTTAGAGGGACAATCCACCACTAGACCCCCACTTTTCACTGGTAGCAATTTTGCCCATTGGAAGGCTAGAATGAGGATTTATCTTCGTTGCATTGATCTTGACATTTTAGAACTCATAGAGAAGAAATATGTAGAAAAATCCAAGATTAGTAACATGACCGATGGAGAAAGACACCAAGCTAATCTCAATACAAAGGCCATGAATACCTTAATTTGCGGTCTTTCCCCCAATAAGTATAATAGGGTTTCTACGTGTGCAACCGCATACAAAATTTAGGTAAAATTATGTATTACACATGAAGGAACCCCCCAAATTAAGGAATCTAAGATTAGTGGGCTTATGCATGACTATGAGTTGTTTAAAATGCTTCCAAATGAATCCATTGATGCTATGTTTTCCCGCTTTACTAATATAATCAATGAATTGCATGGTCTTGAGAAGCAATTGACTATCCAAGAGATGAACTATAAGATCCTTCGTTCATTGACTCTGGCATGGGAGCCTAAAGCTATGGTCATAGAGAAAGCTCACGATCTTACTACTCTAGTTCTCGATGGCCTCATTGGCAAGCTTAAGGTTCATGAGAAGAAGCTTAAGGGAAAGGAGAAAGAGGAAGTGCCCCACGGGAAATTAAGGAGCCATCACCAAAAATGAAGACCATAGCTCTCAAGGGAGCTAGTGATAACTCCTCATCATCGTCGGATAGTGAAGTTGATTTTTCTAGAGAAGTGACTCACCTCTTTAGAAGAATATCAAGACTCATTAAAATGAATAAGATGTTTAATCATCGATCTAACAACAAATTTTCTTCACGTGTAGGAAAATGCTTTGAATGCAATGAGGTAGTTTCTGATACCGAAAGTGAATTCTTTTACATGCAATGTGATCTAGCAACCACATTAGAAGAGTTAAATATTGAGTTTAAAAAGATGTCAAAAGAATATTTTTTCTTTAAAAAATTGCATACTTCTTGTGATTCCCAACTTGAACAACTGCAATCATCTCTTGCTTTAAAAGATGAATTGCTAGGGGATCTTGATTTTAAAAACAAACAATTAAGATCTAAGATTGAAAGACTTGAAATTGAAAGTGATAGATTTAGACTTACTCATGCATATGCTAGTCATCATCACCATGAGAGAAATAGATTTCATAGATCTCATACTTCTACACATAAGAAAAATTTTGTGTGCACATATTGCATGAAATATGGTCATGTCTCCACTCATTGTAGGATTAAAGATAATCATGATTTTTATGGAATGACATGGGTACCCAAAGGTACCAAGCTTACTAACCACCAATGACCCAAGATTTGGGTACCTAAAGTTACTACATCTTTATCTCTTGTAGGGAACATCACGAACACGATGTAAAGAGATGTGGTACATTGATAGTGGTTGATCACATCATATGACGGGCAACAAAGAGCTATTTGTAACCCTATCAAGGATTGAAGGAGGTAGTGTCTCCTTCAGTGGTGGTGAGAAAGGTAAAATCATAGGTATTGGATGCATTAGTAAGAAACCTTCTCCCTTAATAGAAGATGTTTATTTGGTTAGTGGCTTGAATCATAATCTTCTTAGCATTAGTCAATTGAGTGATAAAGGTTTTGATATTTCTTTTAAACCGGACAAATGCATTGTTAGCTCAAATGGAAAAACTATTTTTGTTGCTAATAGAAAATCTAATGTATATATTTTTGAGATGAATGAACTAGTAGATTAAGATGTCAAGTGCCTTGCGACGGTTGATGAAAATCCTTGAATTTAGCATAAGAGGCTTGGACATGCGAACATGGAATTGATATCTAAATTGTCCAAGAGGAATCTTGTAAAAGGGTTACCAAACTTGCATTTCATCAAAGATATCACATGTGAAGATTGTGCTAAAGGTAAACAAACTAAGTCTACCTTCAAATCCATCAATGAGGTATCAACTTCAAAACCCTTGCAATTACTTCATCTTGATTTATTTAGTCCTATGCATGTTACCTCTCTAGGAGGCAAACACTATGTTTTTGTTATCATTAATGATTTCTCTCGTTTTACATAGACAATCTTTTTTGGTAGTAAAGATGAATGTTTTAAAAAAAATTCGAATCATGTCAAAAGAATTGAAAATGAAAAAGAATTAAAAGTTGTTAAAATTAGAAGTGATCATGGTGGTGAATTTCAAAATAATTTTTTTAATAATTTTTGTGCACATTGTGGTATAACTTATATGTTTTCCGCTATAAGAACACCACAACAAAATGGTGTTGTTGAACGAAAAAATCGCATCATACAAGAGATGACACGAACTATGTTAAACTCTTTTGATTTGCCTAAGTATTTTTGGGCGAAAACCGTCAATACGGCTTGTCATGTTTCGAATCGTGTTTTGATTAGACCAAAGCTTAAGAAAACTCCTTATGAACTATTTTATGGTAAAACTCCTTTTATTGGATATTTTCGTATTTTTGGTTGTAAATATTTTATCTTGAATACCAAAGATCACCATGACAAATTTGATTCAAAAATTAATGTTGACATTTTCCTAGGATATGCACCTCGAAGTAAGACTTATAGGGTCTTCAACAAACGAACTCTTGTTATTGAAGAATCTATAAATGTTACTTTTGATGAGACTAATATTGGTTCACAAGTGCGTTTGCCTAGGAAAGATGATGATGATGTTGAGGGAGGATTGGAATTCTTCCAACTAAATGAAACACCCTCAATAGGTTCTCAAAAGGATGGGGAAAGCAACAACATTCAAGTGCAAGAGCAATAAGAACTCTCCAATGTATGAAAATTTGCATCAAATCATCCAAAGGAGCAAATAATAGGGAATCCTTCACAAGGGGTTCTAACTCGCTCAAAAGCTTTGTGTGAGTGTGGTAATGTTGCCTTCTTATCTCAAATAGAACCTAAAAAGATTAATGATGCTTTAAAAGATGAGTTTTTGGTTTTAGCTATGCATAATGAACTAAACAATTTTTAAAAAAATAATGTTTAGAAACTAGTTCCTAGACCTAATAATGCTAGTGTGATTAGAACAAAATGAATTTTTAGAAACAAACTTTATGAACATGGCATAGTAACAAGAAATAAAGCTCGTTTGGTTGTCCAATGATATAATCAAAAGGAAGGCATAGACTATGATAAACATTTACACCGGTTGTAAGGTTAGAATCTGATCATTATTGCATATATTCTATAAGGCATTTTGATAGGAGAAACAATCCTTATATCTTTCTATATGTTATACTCACACATGCTTATAGGTAGGGGGAGCTTTCACTCTCTTTCATCTATATGATTTTCTCCTTTTTGATGTTGTCAAAGGGGGAGAAATAATGTGAGTATATTCTTTCTTGTTTATATGCATGATATATTATACTTTGTATATTCATTTCCTTTCATGCATATATCCTTTTTATAAATTGTTTGTCATCATCAAAAAAGAGAAGATTGTTAGCCTTCTTATTTTGATGATGTTTAACAAATAATTTACTTCTAATGTTGTTTGTCTAGTATTTGTGTTTTCGTATTTATTCTAGACAAACGAGTTGGAGGATGGATGGAATTGCGGATTCACAATCATATCCAATGGAGGTTGGCGGAATAGTAGGTGAAGCTATGTACAATTCAAGTTGAAGATCCAAATTCAAGCTTCATCCGCAAGATTACCAAGTCAAGCAATTGAAGATCAAGATCAAGCTTAGGTAATTTAGTTTAGGAGTTTATATTATGTGTTAGTACCTTAAGCTCAATATAACATACACACACATTTATTGGTTTTCATGTATATATATATAGTTATATATATATATACATATATGTTTTGGTTTGATAGTTTTTAAGTTTTACTATGAAGCAATTAAATATAATTAAAAAATATATTTTTGTTTCATACTTACATGCATATATGTGATTTCATCAATATCAATTTTATTCAGTTCAATGAAATCATGTTTTAGTGCATTATGTGTATTTTGATAAAATACTATATTCATTCTTTATAGACTTCATAACAATAGTTTACATCTTTCTTCAAGTCTACAAAATTATTTTGTATTGTTTCAAAGCATGGTTAAGCTAAAATGTCAAAACTCATATGTTCACATTTTTATGTTTTGGACTATTTTACAAAATGATAATATTTTTCATTTGGGAGGTCCTTTCTGAAAACCATTTTTTGAAGCATGTGTATTATCATGTCTACAATCATTTTTCAAAATTTTACATTTTTTAGAATTTATTTGATATTTTTAAACAAGGTTTTAAATCAAAAAAACTGCTTACAAAACTGTCATTTTTTATATCTGTTTGCGGTCGACCGCGCCTTTGATTTACCCTTTGGAGCCAACAGAGACTTTCACGATCGACCGTGACGGTCGACCGTCAAGCTGAAAATTTCCACGATCGACCGTCACGGTCAAGTGTAGATGTTTCTAAAAATTTTCTCAGTTTCTAACATGGCTTGCGGTCGACCGCGAGAATTTCACGGTCGACCGCCGTATGCCTAACGGCTCTTTTTGTACAGAATCTAAAAAATCTTTTTCTGAGTTTTTAGGGGATTTGGTTGGGGGTTTTGCTGTTGGTTTCTCTTCCTATATAAACCCTTCAAACCCCAACTACCAAGATCATCCAAGAAGTTTTTAAACAAGAGTTTAACAATGGTTTAAGTTTGTTTAGTGTTTGTTTAAAAGAGTTTTGTTTGTGAAGAAGTTTTACACAAGTGGATGAGATCATCTACATTCCTTGGGCTTCATTTTAATTCATCTCTCCATCTTGTATTTCAGAGAAAAATTTCTAAACTCAATACTAGCTTTGTATTAATTCTTTGTTGTTTATCATTTTCATTAAGCTAGTATTTTCAATTGAGTTTAGTTGATTTGATTTCACTCATTATTTACACACACCCACTTGAGCTTATTGTATTTGCATATATTGTATATTTGGGTTAGTGAGTGTTGTAACAATTGAGTATGAGCTTTCATTGTGTTCTCATCCATATTAGAGAATAATCAATTATTGTATTGTGCTTATTGTGAGATTCACTTTGTAATACACTTGTACACCGAGAGAAGTATGTGGTAAGAGACGGGGTTATTTCCAAGAGGAGTGGCGTCGGTTGACGAACCTAGAGAGAGGTTGTATCCGAGCACTTGATGGAGACACGTCTAGTTCAACACTTGAGAAGATGTAGAGTGGGATTACAGGAGTGTGTTAGTTGTAAAGTTTTCAGTAAACTAAAAAACCGTATTGTGTGGTGTAAACGTTATTCGGGTAAACATAAAAAACCCGATTGTGATAGTGAAGATCTCCTCGAGGTGACGAGCAAAGACATAGGTCAAGTAGTTAGACCGAACTCCGTAATCATATCGTTTTTTTTTTTGTGATTGCATTGGTGTTCTTATTCTTGTATTCGTATCTTATATTACATTTGTGTATTGCACTTCATATTACCCTATCACTTTGGTAGATTATTTATTTTACCCTTGTGTTAGTTTGTATATCCTTGCATATAATTCATAGTATATATCATTGTTAGGATATACCCCTTAGTTCATATTGCTCATCCTAGCTCATATATATTATTGTATTTCATACTTGCTAGGATAACTTATTAATTAGTTTTAATTAGCATAAAATCGGATTAGATTAGCATAAGACCCTAATCACCCCCCATCTAGGGTCTAACAATAACAATAGTAAAACATAACACATGGTATTCTCAAAAATATTTTATAATCAAAATAAGTTGGGCATAAAAAAAATTCTCAAAAATTTTCGAGTTATGTGTATTACGACCTCACTCAATCTAGGAATTCCTAGGAACTCTATACATGAGCCCTAAGGAAACTATATCTTAGCTCCACGACTCGACATAGGATATCCTAAGGATGCTGAAACTAGAACTCTAATACCAACTGTGACCCCCCTAAATTCACAAATGGTTGCAGTTCAATGTGAACCCAAAGATGTTAAACCTGCCATGCACCCAACACTGTGCAACATATTCACCATCACAATAATATCTTTCTAGTGGAATCAATTAATAATCAAGTGTAGGTACAAAGCAGATAGAATAAAGATAACAATATAATAAACATGATATAGAAAAGAGATGTCCAAAAATAGACTTAATCATGTTCTAACTAAATAAAAGAGGGTACAATTGATAAACTGAAATAAGAGTAATGCATCTCTAATACAATAGATTCAACTAAATAATACAAAGACACTCAGCCTCCAAAATAAGATACATCTCTAAAATAAACTAAAGTCATAACTAAACCATTGTGGAACACTAACTGACTATCTATGGAAGACGACGACTAGGCTAAATCTCCGTCAACCTGCGGCTCTCTGAAACTCTGGCCTACTGCTTGAAAATAGAGAAAAAAAAGAGGAAAAAAAACAACAACAACAACATCAGAGTGCTTTCGTAAGAACATCTGTGTCCACCCCCAAGGGAAGGGCTAACGTATTTAACAGAGACTCTACTTATAACGTGCATAATCTACCTAAATCATTTACACAGTACTAAATAGGGTCAATATTTAAAAATCCACAACACGAGACTAGTACGTTAAGCGAAATAATCCAAACAAGAAAACCTCATATATATACCATGTGTCTCAAATTGTAAATCGCTAAATATTAACTCCAAACTAAGAATAAATAATAAAGAAATGCAATACTAAAATATCAACCATACTAAAATATCAACCAGACAAAGTCATATATGTCAACCAAACATCTCATACTACCCTTGGGTAGTTGATACCGACACAAGTGCATAATCCGGTAAAACTCTCAATACAATATACCCCGTCACAATATAACTCAATGATGAACCATGTTCAAGATTAAGTCTTACCTAAGACTCAAGCTGTCAAAAGTTTCGCAGTACTATCTCTTGCGAAGTTTTATAGCTCATCGCATCATCGTGCGGAACAGACTACTTGTTCAAGCATCCTAAGAAAATACGGCTCACTAGCATCATCGCATCACCATGCGGAACAAACTACCTCTTCGGACATCCTACAGGTACGGCTCATTAGCCTCATCGCATCACCATGCGGAACGGATTGCCTCCTCAGGCATCCCCATCGCATCGCCATACGGAACGGACTGCCTCCTCAGGCTCACTTGCAAGTCTATTTTCTATATTAAAAGTCCTTATCATCATATCCCAAACATAGGCAAAGATATAAACAATTAAATCAGGAAGGGTCAAGCTGTTTGACCAGGACACATGTATTGACTTTAACCATAGATTCGAAATAACAATTGACATCCAAATTATCTCAAACCAGATTCAAAAGATAGATAATTGAGTCTAGTTTCTAAAACAGAAAACATTTTTAGAAATTGACATGTACAAAGAGATATATGATCAAAATACTAACAGAGTGTCCTGCCGGAAACTGAAAAACGTGGCTGAATGATAAACTTATCAACTTGCAAGCTCTAGGCATAAAAATATTGCTTTGACAATATAGTAACCAGAGACACAACCATGAATACGATATTAAGGAGCAATAAAACTAAGAAGGATCACAGCTTTATTGGTTATACAAGGTATAAAGGTGGTGGCTTTGTCGACAAAAAGGGACATGCATGAGCAAAACTTCCCCAAACCCTAATTGAACGTGCTATATCACCAAAGTTGAGTATGCATGACTAACTTCATTTCATATCAAAATCAGATTCAAGACTCAAAATAAAGCATGAATGAAATAGGGGTTAAAATTATATTTAGAAGTTGCCCTAAGTTCACTTCTACCAAGAAGTGCTTAGAATTTCTCCTAGAACTTGCTTCTACTCCTTTAATTTGAGCGAGAAAGTGCATGATGGAGAAATTGCAATGGGGATATAGGGGTTTTTTGGGGCTGAGCTTGGCTGGCCAAGAGAGGTAGAGAAGAGGGTGAGATGGGTCTCTTTTTTCTCAAGAGAAAAAAAAAAGAGGGAGGGAGTGGAGGTTTATATAGGTTGTGATGTGATAAAGGAAAAAGGAATTTGAGCAAATTGAGAGGGTTTTTATGCAAAATTATATATATATGTATATATATATATATATATATATATGTGTGTGTGTGTGTGTGTGTGTGTGTGTGTGTATACACACACACCAAAATGACTTAAAATGCAATTATATGCTAAAGAGAAAATATTATTTGATCGTTGGATTAGCTCTAATTAAGGCACAAGACCACGAGTAATTAGCGTTTCATGCTAAAGGTTATTGTGGCCACTACATCTTGATAAATTGCCTTAATCCAAGCATAGGTAGACTAACAATCTCATGTTTGTAGGTTTCCAAACTCGTGCTACCAAGATCATGAATTACCGATTTAGATTCAAGAGTCGATACCAATAATAGTATTCGACAATCAGTGTGTGTGTGTGTGTCGATACCAATAATAGTATTCGACTATCAGTGTGTGTGTCGATACCAATAATAGTATTCGACTATCAGTGTGTGTGTGTGAGCTACTGAAGGATGAAAAAGTCGTGGCGCCCGCCTTACTGGTCACACCAAATGGGTGGGCCTCACCACCTTAATATCTAGGTAGATAATTTCATAAAATGAGCCACCCCCTCGCATGCACGCCCGCACACACATGTAGTTAAAAAGGAGCTCTCATGCACACCTAGTATGAAGACTTGAGATACAAATAATAGTCAAAAGGTAAGAAAAATCATGGGCTGCCAAGTATTATAGTTAGGGTTGTCTGGCCAAATAATGTTTACCTTCATATGGAGATGATATTTTATCCTCTCCGCACAAAGGAAGAAAAAGAAGTTTATAAAGTTTTTCTTTTGTATAGCAGCTAAATGAGGAGAGATGAAATTCAAAGCATTGACACAAAGATGCAGTTGTATTATTAGAAAGATATATTAATGAAATTGCCAATAGGATTACCACTAAAAATATGAAAGAATCCTGTTATGGTAATTTCTGCAGCTTCTGTCCTCTCAAGCCATTCCAAAAATCACGAGCACTCATCACCTTCTTACCCGGGAGCTGAAGCTCAAGGACCTTACAAAAGAGAAAGCAAAGGAAATAACTGAAAAGTCTTTAGCGCAAGAATTTCTAGTCGTGTACACACATTTAGTATCTACACACGTTAAAAACACTAAACATATATGTACTTGTGTATCGGGACATGTTAGGTACCTCAAGCCAAGATTCTCCAGCACATGGGAAAACAAGTGCACCACTGATGAATATGATCTCCTTTCCATCACTTAACTTTTCAATTTTTCTGCCAACCCTTGATGTAATGATCTTAATTTCTAAGAGACTGTGATGACCACTGTCATCAATAACTTGAACTCTAGCTCGGGTTCCTGGCCAACCTGCAAATGCTCGAACCTAGAGAATTGGGTTTGTAGTTTACTTATCTAAGCGTGTAAATAAGAATTAAGGCTTACCTTGTTATGAATTGATCTGGCTTCTTGGTCAAAAGAGAGCCAAGATTCTTCAGATGATAGCTGAACAAAAGGGTAAAAGAAAATGAAATACCCATTAGATGGTGGTTTGCCAAATCCATCTGTTCATGTATAATAAATCTCATAGAGATTATGCTTTTCAAAGTACCTCTTTCACACCATCCAAGATATCCCACTAATGATATATCACATCTATGGACTATGATATATCTTCATAATTTACAAACTCGTTGTCTTTTACAAGTTTCAGGAAATGACGAGATTTTTTATAACGCAACTATTTTTGTATATCTTTACAAATGACAAGGGATGTTAAACAAATTCACAATCTAATTGTTCTGTAAATTTAACATAGCATTTTCGTTTTGACGTCACCCGCTCTCTCTTCTTCATTCTTCTTCTTCTTCTTCTTTTTTCCTTTTTTTCCCTTTTCCACTAATAAAAAAACCCAATGTGTATCTAAGAAGTGTCCCAGGACACATCGATGATGTGCCTAAAACGGGTGGGACTACATGATAGAAATGTCCATGCTACATAGCTATAGCAAGACTCTCAAAAGTAAAATTATGCCCACTCTAATATTAAAGGTTGAGTCAAAAGATTTACAATGTCACTGTTTTTATTTATAAGTCAAATTAGCTCAAGTACCCTATGCTCCCAGCTCTATCTATTCTTAATTCTTAGTGATGTTTACAGGTAATATGTACAATATTTTCTGGTGGACTTTGTTTCATTATTAACTCGATTAAATTAGTAGTTTTCCACTTTCTAAAAAGAATAAAAGACGGACAAAACAAGGTTTTTGTAATCAGAGAAAGAATTATCCCATGCTTTTTGTTCTAGTTGTGATCAGGATCTCACGGTCAAAGATGGGAACAACCAGCATGAATGACCAAACCAAGAAGTTCCTAGAACTAGGGTTTAAATAGGTCCAATATCTAGGTGTCAGGTCACAGAACAAAGAAAAAATGACATTACAGAATCAGAGAGTTTAAAGCATATAAGATACTTTGAGAAATATGTGACGTAAAATTAAGATATCCGATGTGACACGACTCCTGCAATGATAATACAATAGTCCGATGGAAACTAGGATACTCTATGATGAAAATAATGGGCTGCACCCATGAAGTAAAAGGTTTATAATGTAACCAATGTTTTAAATATCGGATATCAGGGAAATATCGGATGGCCAAAATTCATATCGGATTGCGGATATCGGGGAAATATCGAGGATATGTGGTAAATATCGGAATGCCATAATGAATGTTTGCATACATAGTATAATGCATTAAAATGTAATCTCAACATATGTAATGAAATTTAAGCATACAAAATTTGAATAATATATGTTTAGGATCACTAATCAACCTTCTAAAGCAAACAAAAGTACAAAGCAACGTTGCAACATTCAATCTGGTTTTTTTAGGGCAAAATGTCATTTGATATAATGGGAAAATCTTGATATCTCGCCCAAAAATTCCAAACAAGGTATATTATTTTGCAACAAGCTATATAAAAAGATATATTGGTCCACATATTGGCTAATAAATCGGCTATATCGGAGATTTAAATAGCCAAAAAACGGTAAACGATATTTAAAGACCATATCGGTTGCGGCAAGCCCTGTAAAAGGATATATCGGGGGATATATCGGGCCATGTCGGGGATATTTAAAACAATGAATGTAACAGGGTGTATTGTAAGAGTCTACATATACATGTAATATGTGACGGAAAACCAAGATCAGTCAGGCATGTCACTCATTGAGATCCAAACTAACGGATAAGGGAAGGGAAAAAATCTGCCCTTTTAAGGAACTTAAAGCCATTCATTTTGGAAGTGTTCTAAAAAGAGTTTAAGCGCCTGCTTAATCACCCGCATAAGCGAAAACTGGATAAGAATGCACAACATTTGAGCTATGTGCTCAATTATGGTCGATTTTTAAGTAAATGCCCGCATAATTTGCTTATGTGGGCATTGTTTTTTAATTTGATTGTGGACTTGAACTCGTTTACCCCAAAACCCAATCCAACAAACTAAAGTAAAAAAAAATCCTAGCCCTTCCCAATTACTGTGACTCTCTCTTTACTCTCGTGGGAACCCAGTGGCTACGACAAGACCCTGGCCTTTGCTCTTCATTAGCTCGACAAAGCTTCTATCTCTGATGATTCAGTGAAACTTCTATCTCTGACGAAGCTCCTCATTCATTATGAGGATGATGAGGAAGACTAAATGATTTGTTTTTGGTTTATGGACATTTAGTTTAACTTTCAGTGGTTAATTGAACGACTTTTATTTGAATATCTAGTTACTTTTGATGTATAAATTGAACTTTTAAATAGTTAACTAGTTATTATCTAGTTACTTTTGATATATGGCTTGAAAGTTTACATAGTTAACTAGTTATTTATTGTTAAATTGCATGTTTGTTAATCTTTTTCTTACTACATTTTCTATTTTCATGAATTTTATATATTTTAACATATGATAAATAATAAATATATATTAAAAAACTCAAAATGCATAATTCTGTGTAATCCAATTAATCAAAGCTTAATCTGATTAATTTGTTAGGCGCTCCCATACCACATGCATAATAAAACTCCCATACCACATGCATAATAAAACTATGTTTTCGACATTGCATTCTGGAAAACACATGATGCATCGGCTAAATATATCTCCACTCACATTAACTTTTTTAAAACAATGAGTTTAAGATGCAGTTAAATGAATTGTCCAAATCGGCTCCGGTTCATTTACAGTGTATTGGCAATATATATCAGGTTTATTAAGATCTTCTATTTGTTTATAAAAATATGAGTAGATTAAACTAAAGCAGTTAAATATAGGCCATACTAATTGGTTATAACAAAACAAATATCGCTCAGGTTTTAGTCACTGATCACTTTGTCATTATCATTGACTAACAGAAAAGGGAACTATACAGATGCATGCAAGATAAAACTACATCGTGCATCTCACAACTCAGAAATCAATTACTTCCTATTCCCAAACACAACGCCAATGTGATTGGTATAGGTTGCATCTGTCAGATGCATCTATGTACAACTTCTACGTACACAGATGAAATGCCCTTGTTTGTGAAATCAACATGCATTAAGGTAACAAACAGTACAGTACAAATAATATATTACATACATGACTGCTTTTCATCGTGCATTTAGTTTAACAATGACATAGTTTGTATTGATGCTTAATGCATATAATATTTCAAAGAACTATGTGCATCATCAATGAAAATGTATGAATTTTGTATCTCTTAGACAACTAATGCTCATCTTCATAGTGGGTCAACATGCAACTGAATAGGAAACTACATGAAGCGCTAGGCTCAAATTCAGTTTGTCCATGTTCCATGGGAGGCATCCAACAAGCATCCACACCATAGGCCATGATTTATTTTTAAATGCTTATAAATATGGACAATTTATTTTTAAATGCTTATAAATATGGATTGTTTCCTGAAGAAATATTGCAAATTATATTGTGCAATTTACAGACTAAGAAACCGGACAGTTACTCATGACTAAAGGATCATGACGTTGCATGAACCTAAACTCGATGTAATTAGATATAGTCATGAATACCTAAATCTGACACTTTATTAATGAAGGCCATTTTCGTCGAAGTTGAGTAGAGATCTCTTAAACCTTTTATTGATGGTTCTAAGTATTTCGGATTAGTAGATCATAATGACCAATGTGGATTCTCAGTATGATAGATTGATAAATAATCATAATTGTAAATACTTTATCGCAAAATTGCAGTTATTTTGATGTGCAAACTTGCTTTTGGTGTCTCGACTTCAAATATATTAACACCTAGGTCAAAATCATGGGATAATTAAACATCCAGTTGTAAGTGCACATATAAAAAGGTTAGAAATATCGTACTGAAGCACACTTTTACTATGTTCATTCTGAGCATATATACATAAACATCAAACATCAGTATGCTATTCTACTAATAAGGCATATCTTCTTTAGGTGCAGCTAAGTTCCAATGATATAGAGACTAACTGTCATCCTAAACCTGTGTCTGTATAATACATAACCTAAAACCTCATGCAGACACCTATGCTGTTAGTTGATGTTTAAAAGACAACATAAGTAAATCTAAGATTATATTTGCTAAAACGTGATACATAATGCACTAACTGAATGAGTATTTTTCTTAAAAGATTATAAAAATTTAAAAAAACTAAGATAGTAAAGAAGTGATAATATTTACCTTGGGTGCCAAAGTAGCCTTAGAGTCATCCTGTGGTTGAGCTTTCAACCTGGCAGATCCATCAAAAAGAGATGGAAGTTCACGAATAAGAAGCTCTGAACCTATGGAGAAACAAGATTTACTCATCAAAATTTCTGGAGATTTATGATAAAATACCATGTTATAAAGTAATGATGATCATCGGAATAGTAAAAGCTGCAGGAAATAAGGCCACTGTTATGAGACACAGAATGGGTGAATATATTAGTACAACTATACAAGGATATGAGCAGCAAGAATCCATTTATTGCATGCATGATTCAGCTAATAAATTTTAAGAATTCAAATGAATAAAAAATGCTCCATCTTTATTCTGCTAACAGAAGAACTTCTAGGCAGTGTTAGATGCAACTTAATTATCTCAAGGTGTTTTTGCAGATGAGCACAGGAACGCAAATTCAAAAGGTCATCAAAAGCAGAAGGCGTCCACTTACAGGCCAACGTATCTAAAAGGGAATGAATTTAAACCATATTTACTATTTGCATGACACATGCATTGAGATGACAAGAAAACATTGGGGTTAGTGAGAAAATATATGTCTAAATTTAAATTTCTCATCAACTAATAGTTTCTAGCTATCCCAAGACTCACTGTTATGCCTTCAGAGTTCATTCACAATACAGTTGGCCATTATGTATCAGTTCCAAAGGAAACTTACAGGTCATATATTTGGATTGGCTGATACTGGTAGTGTTCTCACTGTATAGCATGACCAATGTTTTAAATGTCAACAGACATGTCGGATTTAGAGGCCAACTGACTCGATATTGAGCTTTCCAATGTGTATTGTATATTTAGCGTTCATATCGGATATTATATCGGGGGTCATGTCGAATATGTCGGGCGGATATATCGGGGGACATGTCAGCTATGTCGACCGATTTTTTAGATTGAAAAATTGCCTGAGTTTTTTTAATTATGTTTATCTAATCATGTTTGGACTTAAATTCTTGATTGTCTTAATAGTGCTTCTAAAGACAAAACACAATCAGTTAGGGAAAATAGAAAAAAAGACCAAAATCATTTCCGTCGCTCATCATCTCTCTCTCATACGGCATCTCATCGGTCTCTTCTCTGAGTTGTTCCTTCGATATCAATATCGGGTGATCTTCTCTATCTTTAACAACCAACATCGGACTCCTCTTTCCTTCAACATCAACCTAAGTATCATAAGTTATTAACTTTTTTATATGTTTAGACAATAGAATTTATTAACTATGTTTAGATTTCATATATAATATTTATATTACACATGCACACCATCCGACATGTCAATCCAATATTTTTTTTCATGTTCCCCGACATATCCCTGATTTTCGTTATCTGACATGAATTTTAACTGTCCAACATAAACCCGACATCCAACATTTAAAACCTTAAGCATGACATTTTTAAATCTAGCCCAATTAGTTTTTGTTATTGTTGGATGTAGCTGTTGTTGTCTTTCAGGTGTTGTGTGTGTATGTGAGATTGTGGGTGTATTCTGGCTTTGCTTCAATTAGCATCATGCTCTGCTGCAAATTATCTCCCTTTCTTCCACCAAAGGATGGCGACATCGAAAATTTTACTCCTACTACAATCCACTCTACTGTAGTTTTACTCTTCTCTTGTTACCCTCTTCTACACGATGGCCTAATAAGATTATGTAATAGAAGTTAGCTCTCAATGAGATTTTTAATTTGGTTATATTAGACTCTCTTCATTTGGTTCCTTCAAATATTAGCAACAATGACATTAAGGTACTAAGCGTGGGTTAGGTCCTGATGAGAACCTTAATATGATCAATGTCAATTGATTTTATGTTGGATTTCTTCCAAAATTTAACTATGATTCACTAACTTAACTGAAGTTCTAGTGAGATTGAAAGACTAAGAGTGAGTTATTTCCGGATGAGAGTTTAAGTATGATCAATAAATTTCAATTTAAGTTGAGTTTCTTCCGAGATTTAACTATGATTCTTTAAATCAAAGAAAAATACGACTTGAAGAACTTAGAGCAATCAAGAAGCACACAATTGGTAGGTGAGCTACCACAGCAGCACATATGGAGTTATGGACCATGGTGCACACACGGTATGTTAAGAGGGGACAATAAGTAATTAGGTGATGGAGAAAATTTTTAGGGTTTTTTTGATACTAGTCCCCTAAATCTTCAATAATTCCATATTTGTCCTTCAAATCTTGGAAATTGCATATTAATCACTCAAATCCTATAGGATCTTGCAAAATGATCACTATGTTAGTAACTTAGTATTTAAGTTAAAGATCCCAACCATGGTTGGGTTAATTCCTAACCCTTTTGGGCTACCTCCTAACCCTACATTTGCAATTCTCTCTCTGATATTGCAAACCTTTGTGAAGCTGAACTTTGGTTAAGATTCCTTTCTAGTCATTGGAGGATAAAAACTTCAGCAGGTTTGGTTTTTTTTAAGCGTGTACTGGGTTTAAACCCATTAAGAAATGGGTTGGTTAACATAACAGAGTAATACAATCACTTTACCGCCAACCATTAGATTCAACATAATATTTCCATCAAATCTAATGTAATTTAACTTAAAGGACCATTTTGTAAGATCCTAAAGGATTTGACGGGCTAATATGCAATTTCCAAGATTTGAGGGACTAAAATGCAATTATTGAAGATTTAAGGGATTAATATCTAAAAAACCCAAAAAATTTATTCAAACTGTTAATTATTCATGTTTTCTCAAAAGTTATTGTTTACATTTGAAACCTATAGAAAACCTGAACTTCGGAAATATGCAACTCCACTTCCTATTGGTTTGTTCTAGCTGCTTTCTTTGATTGCTATAGTGCCTCGTATTACAGTTTCCGTCTCTTCTTCATTGCCAATCTTGAAATGGCAGAAAGACAAAATCATAGCCCAAAAACAATGCAAACTAAATTAAACAGTTGGGGTCAGATTTGATATTGACTGGTTTCTTGCTAGTGAAATTTCAACCCAGGTTATGTCTGTAGAGGGTTGGCATCAAATCCAGTAAACTCATTGCAAATGGCCTATGTTACCCGAGTACTTCATTATTGAAGCCGTACCCGTACCGGACACGTACCCGACACTTTCCCGTACCCAAACTTCATGGACACTTTTTGAATATATGCATGCATTTATTACAACATGTACTCAATTATACGATATATGTATTAATTTAAAACGCTTGTTAAAGACTTCCTGGACGTAGAGCTTACACTTCACATCCGTCTTTTGAAACTAATGGGATACGGGTCGGGTTCGTTTCAGTCCATACCCAAGTTCAAAACTATATAGTTAATGGGTTGTTTAGATGTCTAGTAAAAAATAAGTAGTTTACAATTCACGATAATCAATATGATAAAATAAACTCAAAAATATGATCAAAATTTTAATTCTAATGACACATGAAGCAGGAAAAAATCATCTCATGTACATTATTAATTCAATATATATGTAGTTTGAACCCGTACCCAACATTTTACAGTTTTGCCGTATCCCCTACCCGTACGGTGGTACCCGCACCCGTACCAATACCAGTTTCCATGCAACTTAGATTTAGGTAATAATATTAGTTCTAAATTTTTAATTAAAGTAAAAATAGCTTTCTATTCTATTTCCTATGCAAGGAATATAGTTTTAACTTTTGGAATATTGATCTAAAGTGAATTATTTTATATATATATATAGTCGTGTCCCCGTACCCTACTTTTTACAAATTTGTCGTGTCCCGTACCCGTACCCGTACCCGTACCCACACCCGTACCCGTACCTAGGCAACATAGCAAATGGCACTCTGCTACTTGTTAGATAATCAGAATTCACATAAGCTATATGACTATATCCTTTGACCTCTAAGTCTGGACAGGCATATGATATCAACTATGCTGCACACCATAAATTCAAACCTTCACACTCTAGAATTTGACAAAACAACAAATGTCTTTTCAGTTTCCATAAATGCTGTACAAATTGATCTTCTATACCCTCCTGGTATGCTCAGCAACGGGACAACATGCAAGCAAAGAAAATTGATCAAGTAATTTACAGAGGAAAACTAACACCAACTGGCCAGAGCAAGAAAATTTTAAAATGAACAATAAAGAAATAAAATGATAAATCACGGTCAATAATCTGACAGTGATGTCATAATGAATCTTCCGCAACATTTAACAGACATGATCCAGACAGCTGTACTGATACCATATTGTCCTAGAACAATAACTAGATTACCTCAATCTAACTTCACTGAGAATTGTTTCCTTGGACGGACAGACATGGATACAATTTTGTGATGAATCAAAATGTGTCAACGTACAGCATATGTTATAACTGAATAACATTAAATAGCAGAAAACACATTGTTCAAATAGACTTACTATTTCCAAAAAAAGACCTACTTAAATATTAAAAATAACAGCATGTACCAGAATAAAAACAGATATATTTATGACGCTCCAATATCTCCATATGATATGTAATTTAATGAACAAAAAACAACCTATAACCGCTAATCCCAGGCATCAAAGTAGAGAAAATAATGCATACCTAAACCAAACAACACATTGAGCAATTCCGGTGCCTACAAACAAATAATAAACAATTAGATTTAAGAACCTTCAATATCTGACACTAAGAACTAAATTGATGCCTAAGTGATCCGGTGCACGAATTAATGACGCTTCCCATACATCTATCGATGTTTTGTTTTTTGTGTAAGTGAACAACCATAGGTAAAGAAAGCTTTGTTATTATATAATTTAAATTACCATTCTCATGAGCACTTTGTACATCAAAAAAGAATTGATTATGATGCACAACACACCATGAAACGAAGACTTTAGGATTGCCTGTAATGCTAAGATGAGCCTTCCTTAATTGTGTTAAACACCTAACCAGGGAAATTCTGGACAGAGGCGTTTGACCAAAAAGACCAGATGACATCCTCCAAATTCTCAGTTGACATCCTCCAAATCCTACTAGATTGATGATGAAAAGATAATAGCATTCTATAGGCAAATTTTGAGGTAAAAATAAATGCTCAAGCAATTTGAATAGTATTCAATAACATAAGACTCATCTGTACTTTATTTAGGTCTTGATATTCAAAACTTTCCAAGACCTCCAATCTTTCTCTGCATTATCTATTAATTTGGATGGGCATAGAATAGAATTTAAGAATTTCAACATCAATATGATGGCCTACAACGTTGCATAGGTACGGGTGCGGGTGCGGGTACGGAACACGGTAAATTTGTAAAAATTAGGATACAGGGACACGGCTGAATATATATATATATATATATATATATATATATATATAGCCATTGAAATTAATAATTTAAAAAGCTAAAATTTGTCTTAACTATCTCAAGTTTTTCTTTTTATTTTAAGTTCTTTTATTTGATTCAAACACATTATCAAATTCCTAATAGAGCAAACCTTTTGAAACTCTAGCTTTTTATTTCAAAAAAGAATAGAAAAGACAAGTCAAACTATCTCAAAAAAGGGCAAAAAAGCCTAACTCAAACATCTCCATGACTAGTAAGGACCATGTGACTTTTTAATCCCAAAAGTAATTAGCATGTGTGGCATTCATATCACTGCCATCCTAGCTAACAAAAAATAAAAAAGAAAATCCATTTTCATCTCATGGTACACAAGCCCATGTGGGAGATGATGTCATTCTCCACTAAGTGAATAAAAAATTGAGAGCGAGTTCTCCACTAAGTGAATAAAAACTTAAGAGAGAGAAACTGTTCGTCTTCTTCAAGCCTTGGGTGGGGTTGTTAGATCCAAAAAACAAACCCAACAGCCAAATACACTCATTCTTAGCTATAGTAACTCTCTTCTCATGTGTGAGAAAATAAATCTCGCGTATCCTTGCCATTTGGGTGCGGAACCGCACCCAAAACGTAGACACCGGTACGGAAACCTTAACTCCGTGTCGGAGTTTCCTAGATGCCTAAGAGCTCAAAAAGGTATGATAAGAATAAATTATTGGTCAGATTTCAGCAAAGTTCTCATCAAAATCAGGCATGATAAAGTCAACTGTATTATCCATTTCAGAAAATTGGAGTTTGTATTTGGCTGTAACAATCATGTGAAGCATGATCGTTGTCCAAAAACTAAAACTTGACAATAGAAGCGCTCATCTAGATAACTTTAATAAAAGGTAGAATCATATTCTTGAACCCGTTGTTGCTACACCAACACTCCAAAGTCATGGTTAGGGTTAAAGGAAAGGTTTGCATACACTTCAACGCTCCCCATAGATTGAAAACTCTCCTAGCGCCTTGGCATTGGATTAAAGAAGCAGTACTATGTTAACTAATCCACATAACTACAACCAGAGGAATTTGAACAAGAATGGCTCTACTACCACCTCTAAGTCCCCCGGATCAAAACTTCAAAGTTATGATGAGGACTAACTACTGAGATAAATATCAATATATTACTAACAAGTGAAACATGACGCCCATCCAAATTGATTTCCATTTGTAACCTGAAAAACATCACTAAAGCATAGGTTTTAGCTCTAACACTTTCCGTTAACAAAATAGTAGACGAAGTTTATAATCTGCATATGAAGTGCTAGCAATAATCTGTTCCCTCTAAACAGAATATATAATACCTTAATAGAATCATCAAGTTCCACCTTTTCACAAGCAATAATTGGCCCAGCATCCAGTGCACGAACTGTGTATGCAAGTGAAACACCTGTTTCTGTCACACCATCCTATTCAAAAGATTAATATTAAAATCATGTTTGCTAATTGCTTACTTCCAAACAGTATGACTGATAGTATACTCAAATTTTTGAACCTGTAATGCTCTTTGAACAGGTGCTGCACCGCGATATAGAGGCAACAAACTAGGGTGTATGTTAACAGTGCCTGTCAAAAGGTTCAAAAATATTGATTCCCATGAGTCCTAGTTATTCATTTTTTTAGTTAATGGAAGTGTTCACAAGAATATTTCAGACTAGAAGCAACTTTGTTCACAATAAAATGCTAAACTTAAGTGATACAGCTACATGAGCAATTAACAAATTGGAAAGTTTAGATCCACTAGAACTAAAACACAAATATGGTTTCCCAACTTGATCATCTATCTAGGATTGCTACCATTACCCAAATATTTTCCCCATACTAATGGAGACAGCTGAGGTGCAGATTGCACACTTACGGAGAAGCTTCATGGAAATACCTTGCTGACAGTTAGGAGTCAACCTTCTTGAGCTGGTAACAATATCATGGAAATACAAAATATTTTCTGAAAATAAGTGATTGCTTGCCCGGTTGATAACCTTATTAGGAGGCTGTTTGTGTTCATGGGCCTAGAGATCAAACCTCCAAAATGCATGCAGCAGTCTAAAGAAGAAGGAAACACAAGGGTTAATGTAAAAGTCAACATTATACTTGATCAAATTGACTTGTATGGTATTACAACAGCAGACCATTATCCCAAATCTCTGGGGCAACATGAATTACCGTTCTTCTAAAGCATGTTGGGTTATTAATTACTAAATTGTTGAATGCCATACTGATTTTTCTTCTGATGTGAAGATTGTAGATGTAAGTAAAAGTTCCTTCTCTAGTTATTTCGAAAGATTTTAGTGTGTGCTATTTTGCTACTTCCTTGTTACTTCTATTTTGTGGTAATGAATGTATCTCAGCATTATCATGAAGTATCAAACATTCTACAATATAGACAATTTTACTCATTGTTACTTCTTCTATTTTGAGGAGAATAACAATTACTCACAGATCTCAGACACCATATGTATCTTATGGTAAAGAAAAATTTAAGATCAAATGGAACTTTTCTCTGTTCTTTGAAATGAACAATCATTACCTAACATTTTTCATGCAGGCCCTTGTAAATAGAAAATTGTGTGTGTGTGTGTGTGTGTGTGTGGGGGGGGGCTGATATCATGCATGTCCTTATAAGTAGAGGCCCAACAGTGAAGTCTCAAATGGAACAATCATCACCTAATATCATGCATGTCCTTATAAGTAGAAGAAGGGGGACGAAAACCTGAATATCAACATTGATCATTCATGTTGCTTATTGACATTTATAGACAAATGAAAGAATAAGGATGATGTGCAAGTGGAGTTACAGAGAAACATACATCTTAATCTATCAACCTCATTACCATTTTACTTGACCGAATTGACATGTATGCTATTACGACAAGAAAAAAAAAACTTTATCCCAAATCTTTTGGATTGGCTGCTTGAATTCCTGTTCTCCAACCTGTAGTCTGTCGCGTTTGTTATTTACTAAATTGTTGAATCCTATATCAATGTGTCTTTTGACATAAAGTTTGGAGATCGAAGTAAAATGTCTTCTTTACTTGTGTATAATGTTTTTGGTGATTCTACGCTATATTTTCTCCTCCTTGTTACTTATATTTTGTGCTAATGGGTTCTTCTTGAAGAGGCCCAACAGTGAAGTATCACATGTTTTAGCGAATAAACATTTTGCCTCTAAATGTAGCACAGTGGCTGACAACAAGACAGGATATATTTAGCAGTCTGAATTGATCTGTGTTTGAATGAACGAACCAATGCATAATCATGCGTTGTTTTCTTAATAAAGAAAAGGATCTTTGGCTTGGCTAATCTAAACTTCGTACATGGGAAACAGTAGAAACCTAAATCTTGTAAGTTTGAAATCAACTAACCTTCCACTTCAAATAATCAGCCTTATGTTGTAATTGGCCTAAGTACCTATTAAATGAGTTCAAGTTAACAAATGTTTGCCTATGATTAATATGTTAATACCATGTGAATCCTGTGTTGGTGTCTGTCTCTAGACTCGATAAGCATTTCATAGTAGTTAACACTCATCTTCCAGCCTGATAGATTTGAGTAGGAAATCAACAGATGTTACATTAGTTTCACAAGTTTACGCTATCTTTAAGATGTTGCCATAGTATAGCATTTAGTCGTTGCCATAGGATCTACAGTTCTTTTTCCATCCTCCACATTCTTTTTCTCTAAAACTGACTCAAGTAGCATAGATTAATTCTCTTACCATAACATGGAATCTGAAGGAACTTCGAAGGTAGGATATTTCCATATGCTGCTGTGATACAAAGTTCTGGATTTAAAGCCCTCAAGTCTGCCAAGAAAGGTTCCTGCACAAAAAATGAATAAAACTAAAGGACCATTTATAAATATTGTGATTGCATAAATAAGGAGCACATGCATATGTAATTTAATAAGGATGGAAGGAAAAATGTCAGACTCTTGTATAATTAAAACGTAAGGTAACTTGTAGAATCAAATAAAAGATTTCAATTGAAGTTCAACAAAAAAGGAACTGGATAACGGCTTAAAACATGAAACTCATAAAGAAAAAAGAGAAGAAAAGAGAACGGGAGGGGGTTGGACAAGGTACAATCTGTGTATAATTAAATTACAAAGATTTATGAACGGTAAAAGCTAATATAGATTAGATGATGAGATGCAACATATGACATGACAAAAGCATTATTAACTAGGTAGAGCCTGTAACTAGTGGAAGTAATTAAAAGACTCATGTCCAAGAATTGAAGTATTATTAAAAAGGACAGAAGCATATATGAAGCATTAATATCTGCAAAATCAGATATCACTAAACAAGTTATAGATTCAATTATTATTCTGTACACAATGGTTAAGAAGGACAAGATCAATTACTGCACTTCAAAAAGAAATAAGTAGGGAACAAAAGACAAGATCAATAACTGTATGTGGAAGAAAGAATACTTGGGGAGTATCTGAAATGAGAACTTGGAAGCGTAATGCATCAAAGTTTTGTACTGCCTTACATTTTAAATCTGGATTATAATGCTAAACTGATCCCACCGAATATCAAGTGATATACGAGTTGGAAGTATTGCTTACTGTAGAACAGAAACTCTGGATGTAGGGACACCTATACCATGCATAAGCAACTACTCCAGTTTAGCCTTACCCTTACTTTCATCTTCTCACTGGATTAAGGGTGAGGACGAATGTGCTTCAAATGCATCATGGATAGCCAACCAGCAGCTGGATCAACTTCAAATGCATTAAGGGTGAGCACGAATGTACTTTCATCTATGGAGGTGTAGTCAACTAGGCATCAAACATATTCGTGGAAAATTGTTTGGCTTAGAGTAAAGATTTTTAAATGGGTTAACATCCACCTACAACAGATATCAGTGAAAGAAACCACGGTATAAAAATCACTAAAAGAGATGCATTATAACACAATGATCCTAGACATACCTCCCCAGCTTTACCAGGTGTGAATATCAGATCTTCAGGGTAACCTCTCTGTATGGCATGATGTGCAACAGGAGAAGGCATCAGCTTCCTTCCTCTATCTCTTCCTGAAGGTGGCTGTGTAACAATTGCTGCAAGCTAAAGAAAATTATTTAAAAGTTCCGCCATCAGTATGCTTAGCTGTGCAACAAAAATAGTACGAAAGAGTTTGAAATTAATCAATCAATCACAGCATAATACAAGTTTCAGTTGAAAGGCCAAATCCACTGCTTAACATTAATTAAGACATGATTTAACTTACATGTGGTAGCCAAAAGAATACAAATGATCCTCAGCAGCATTGTGCTATACATGCAGTTGCTTTTACAATAAGAAGGAACTTTAACCATTTATGACGGGGCATGTTTCTTTGATAAACTCCAAAACATCATCATAGATTGTAAAGTAAAAGAGAAATTAAAAAACTGGAGAGATATTTGTTGAAGTGTTTACTGAAAAAATGCAATTATATTGACATCAACTGAATTGAAAGTTCTAGAGGAAAGATGAATCAGGGGAAAAATAAATATAACTCGCTAGAAAATGAAATACTATACTTTCACACTGCTTAACAACAATGTAGAGATTATTCTAAGAGTAAGCCTCATCCATATCCCAGTATTCATTAAGATTCATGCCCATATCTGAAGGAATTAAGATAGACATGCATATCTGAACGATTCTTGTTGGGTCCCTCCCACCATCCCTCCCTGTGTGAATAAGGTGGTTAATCATTTCACTAAACGAGTTATCTATCTGCATTATTCTAAGAGGAAGCCTCATCCATATCAGCAGTATTCATTAAGATTCATGTGCATATCTGAAGGAAATAAGATCCACATGCATATCTGAAGGATTCTTGTTAGGTTCCTTCCACGCTCCCTCCCTGTGTGAATAAGGTGGCTAATCACTTTACTAAATGAGTTATCAAGATAGAGACATGTGGTAAGGTACACTCTACTAGTCATATCGGATTAGTGGGTCTCACCACCCTTTGTATCTAGATAGCTCATTCAGAGCAATCTCATAACCATAGAATCCTATATATACATATAAATATAGATATTCATATACATATATAGATATATATACAAACATATATATAGAAATATGGGTATCATTGATAATGAGGTGGCCACATCTCAACCTCCCATCTAAAGTGGGGACCATTTTTAAGTGGAGTGAGTAATTAAGTGGGGGACCACTTGTAAGCAAGAGATGAGAGATTGAGATTGGGCCCTCTCACTAACAAGGACAAACTTTATCCCTGGTACAAACAATACCCGTTTTTCTCATATATGGAAATGGTGTCCTCCACTTAATTACTCATCCCACTTGAAAGTGATCCCACTTTAAATGACAGATTAAGATGTGCCTGTCTCACCACCATGGATCAAAGAAAAAATGGACCAAAGTTGGTCTTTGGTACCAAGAAAATCCATCTATGTGTGTATATTTATGTATGTATGGCTTGATAGTTATGAGTTAGTAAGCTCATTATGTTAATGAAGCTACTTGTCAATAATGGGTGGTGAGACCTACTCATCTTGTGTGCTTGCAAGAGTCTCACCACATGTGCATCTCTTTGGTAGTTCATTTAGCAAAATGAATTATCACCTCATACCTATTATATCTATACATATGTATATACAATTTGATATATATGTGTGTGCAAATATGTAATGTAAATGTATGTACATATATAATTAGATATATACATATATACATGCACACGGTGAATTTTATCAGAGGTTGCAAACCCACATGACTTCTCCACTATTAAAATGACATGATAGTTGCTTGAGCAACTGATCCCAGTTTGTTCCTTGCGAAGTCGCTTATCTCGAGCTGTGTAAGAGATAATTTTTATGTCCTATCCCATCACCTCTTATCAAAGATAAACATGATAAATGTTCCTTAACTTTGTTTGTTCCTATATCTTTTACCAACTCATATCCTGCAGCTTCTACAAATCTCAAAGAAACTTGAATTTTTTATTCCCATAACATGACCTATTTGACTTTAGCAACTCTAACCCATATCTCTCTGCACCATCATGCTTTATTACATTCAATGAAGTGAACGAGAGACTTTCATCTCAAGCAGCTCATTTCTTCACTTAGAATATTTTATTCAAGTGAATATTTTATCTAGCAGTCATTTTTCTCTTTCATTAAAAATTCATTATTCAAACCCCTTTCCCCATGTGAGCTGTCCCCTGAGATCTTTTTTATATCTCTAATGAAAATTTTCATGACCACCTACTTTATAGCTTGCGATCATAGCAACAAGTTTTTCATAGCTTGCTCAAATCATCATCCCTTCACGCGCTCCTGTTTTTCTCACATTCAAATTTTCAGAATTCCCTCCAATGACATGGTCTCCCAATGTTGGAATTCATATCTATAAATAGTCTTATCTTGAGTTCGTTCAACTCATTCCAACCACCTCCATTTTGAAGAGCTATTGCAAATTAAATCCTTCTACTATTCCAAAAGTAACCTTTTCCAAATCAAATTCGTGACTAAATCATCCTACTTTAAGCTTAGGCAATTTATGATAGCCTCAAGTTGTAAAATCAAGAGTGCGTGCAATTGTTTGCGAGAATACTTATTCTCAAATCTTGTCTCATTTGAGAAAATCACTGATATATCCTTAGTAAACTAGTGAACTCTTCAGGGTAAAGAGTGGTGAGAAGCTACCAACTTGAGGTTGTCAAGTGTGGTAGGAGATGTCTTGTAATCCAGAAACTTTTGGAAGAAGTTCAAATATAGTGGATTTAAGAAATTCTAATCCAGGTGCTAGGTAGATGGATGTAGTCTAGTTGAAGAACGAACCACCTTATATATCTCGTGCAAGCTTTGTGTGTTGATTTCTCTTTTATATAAGTTCTCTTGATCTTCACTAATATCAGGGAACTATCTTTTTTGTAAATCTATTCACTCTTCACAGAGGCACTTGTTGGAACTTCCCTTCTTTTCCTAAAGAGAGTCTTAATCCTGTCACTAGATGTTCCCATTGATCTTCCATTTCTCAATTTCAACTATCACACTATCTAAATTCTATTCTACATCTGCTAGCCTTTTTTATCCTCCACAAAATCCAAAAAAATTACTAAAATATCTCAATAACCCTATTCACACCCCCCCTCCCCAGGGTTCTTACAATCATCACCATTACTATCTCCAGTCAAAACTCCTCCACCTCCTTCTCCAGTTGAACCCACTTCCTCCTTGCAATCCTCTCCTCTAACATCCTTACACATACTTAAGCTGGACCACTTTTTTACTTGGCGCTTTTTACCACCTTTTGCTACTAAAGCCCCAAAAATCTTGAGCAATGACTCACCGCTTCTCTTTGTTGTCCACTTTCCACAACCTTGCATGCACATACAATTGGATCAAATTTGAGGTGGTTTTTCTTGTGAATTGGATATAATATTGAGTTTACAAATTAATTCTCATTGCATTATAGATTTATTTATAGATGTAAGATGGCACTGAACTATGCTATTTACACTATATATAATAGAATTATATATAATAGAATGGTATTGAATTATATCTATGAGATTCTACGTCCACGACTTTCTGTTACAGTATCCACAAATCCGTATACCATTATATCTTATACTTGTATTAGCACTTGCGAAACCTAGTTGTTTATAGCTAAAAGCATAACCATAACCAATAAGAAAGATGGGAAAGAGAATAGGAGATCTGAAAAGAAATCCCACGCTTTTACCATTGAAAGTTTCTACAAATGATATGTCATGTGTATTTTATCTGACTAATCAACCGTTGATGCAAAGTTCGGGGCTTCAGATCACTTTCATAACGGCTAAACTACCAGATTAGTATTTAAAAAAGACTCATTTTACCACTTTGGTATTTAAAACATCTTCAATGATGTTTTGACATTTAAAGTGAGTTTATGTTAGCACCTAGATCCATATTTTGGTCGATATTAAGTTTTCTGACAAAACACATCACGTGATCATCACGTGACATTAATGATCGTTACAAAAAGCTGATGCAGCATGGATTAGTGACGTAGAATGGATTACCCGCACATGTGTCGCTGACATGACATGAAATAACTAACAAAATGAAATTAGAAGCCCTAAAATTGACAAATTGCCCCATTCTTCATACGTTTCAAAGTTCTATTGATCGGGCGGTTAGGTAGATTGTTGCCAAACTTGTAGCTGCTTGTAATCTCGCTGAAAAGGGATCGTGGGAAAGCGAAAGCGATGTTTGAGAATCTGCAGTAAAACCTTGATCATCCTCATCGAAGAGAAAAAGGTGAATTTATTCACATTACCTTGGTCCTTGAAGGTGCATATGTTTAAAATATTGTTTATTAGGTGAAACTGTAGTTTTTGAGTGTTTATAAGTCTTAATTTTAACAAACTAGGTTTTATGTGAATGACATCAAAGTGGATTTTTCAAAAATTTAGGGGTTTTGTAATATTTAGAGCAGAGCATAATGTGATTGTGGTTTGTAATTCAATTTTGTTTTTGTTCATCATGCAAATGGGTGGTAATTAAATTCAGATATGGTAGTTCTTTTGAATTTCTATTGTCAGATCAATATATTAGTGACTCCTTTCATGTGCAATTCATTGATGAAGACATTCTGACTATAGACTTGTTGAGAGAAAAAAATTAGAATATAGGTATATTGATGCTTTCACTTTGTGGTATATGGCATACCTAGTGGTGGAGTTGGAGTCATCATGCCTCTTGTCAATCCAAATATAGACTTAGCAAAATTCAAGGAATATGCACATAAGGAGAGAGTAATTGAAGTTTTTGCAAACCATTTTGTTGATCAACCTATTGAAGTGGATGTCAATCCAGATGAAGATCCTCCGGTGCAAGCTAATCGACATGGAGTTCATGACTCCAATGAGTCTACTCCTAAAAAAGCTAGTGTCTTCAGAGGGAGAAAGAAGACAAACCCTAAGAGAAAGAAGATGACCCCTATGAGAAAGAAACCAACACCTGAAAGGAAGAAGTTAACCCCTATAAGTATTATCAAGAGGTGAAAAAGGAAAAATATTGTCACTCCAACTCATTTTGATCAGAATGTATCCTCTACTGATGATGATGACTTGTAAAGGATAAAACATACGAAATTGACCCAACTGAATTGGTAGATGATGATGAGGAGTTGGTTGAAGAGTCCAGAAGTAGAGTGGAGAAAAAGGACTCGATTAATGAATGTCATTTTAACTATAAAGCTAATATCTCGAAGGGATATGAAAATAATGTCTCAGTTGACTGTAAAGTAGAAAAGACATTGAATAGTAACCATGAGGAGCTTTATGAGACGAGAGAGAAATATTGCCCTATTAGCTGCGCAAAGGGTAAAATAGCTTTCAATTATGGTGCAAGGATTCAAATGGATCAGCCAAGTGAAACAGATACAGGACAAGCAACTGAAACTCATGCAAAGCCAAGTCAAGCACATGTACAGCCTAATGAACCAAATGCAGATCAGCCTAATGAACCAAATACAGATCAGCCAAGCGGACCAAATGCAGAATAATATTCTGAAAAAAATGAGGAACAACCAACATAAGCAAATGCAGAACAACCAACAGAAGCATATGCAAAACAACAAATAGAAGCAGATGCAAAACAACAACTAACAGAAGCATATGCAGAACAACCAACAAAAGCAGGTGCAGAACAACCAACAGAACCAAATGCTCACAACCAGCCACGTGAACCAAATGATAATCAATCTCTTAAACAAGATAATGATGATATTGAGGGTTTGATTATAGGTGGTCCTAGAGCAAAAGGAGCAATGCCAAGCAATGCAAAATGGTCTAAATACTGGACATCTTACAGAGAAGGTTATGAATTAGATTAGAGAGATAGTGCTAATGAAGATACTTTGAAGTCAAGTGAAGATGAAGCAATAGTTATCAACTAAAAGGAAAAAGAAAATGAAGGAGCCAATAAACTACAAGTTCTTCAATAAGGATGTGGACATGTAACAGGTATTTTTTGAATCTGGATTGAGATTCACTTCAAGAAATGTACTGAAAGAAGCTATACTCATGTACTATATGCAAAAACACTATGATTTGGTCTATATGAAAAAATAACCAAAAAAAGGCTTCATATTGGATGTTCTTTGTGCAATTGGGAGTTGACTGCTGGAGTAGATCTCATAGATAAAATGACATAGCAAATCAAGTATGTATCCCCTACACACACATGCAATAGGTCCTTCAAGAATAGACTAATAACTGAGAATTAGATCGATCAAACTTACCTAGACCAACTATTAAAGAATCCTAAAATGAAGCCAAGGGAAATTGTTGCTGATATGAGAACAAATTTTGGAGTAAATGTAAATGAGAACAAATGTGCAAGGGCCAAGGACAAGACACTCAATGTTGTGCATAGCTTAATGCAAAGACAGTACGAATTGCTCAAGTCTTATAAAAGAGAGTTGTGCAAATCAAATCAAGGCACTAGTGCTGTTTTAAAGGTCCATGAATCAGAACTCAAACAACCATTTATATTCATGAGAATTTATATATGTTTTAAAACAATGACATTGGATTTTCTACATGGTTGTAGGAGGTTCTTTGGCTTAGATGGATGTTTTCTCAAGCATTCATATGGAGGCTAGTTACTAAGTGTTGTTGGGAGGGATGAAAACAACCACATGTTTCCAATTGCATAGGCTGTTGTTAAAGGGAGAAAATAAGAACCCTTAGCAATGGTTTCTTAGGTGTTTTAATGCAGATTTGGAAATGGAGGATAGTCAAGTATGGACTGTCATGTAAGATCAACAAAACGTATGAAATTATAGTTTAGATCTCAAATTAAATTGTTGCTAGAATTTGCAAATTAACAGTTTATCTATGTTATTATTTGATAGGGGCTTGTACTTGCCATTCATGAAATGTGGTCAAAAGTGGAGCATAGATAATGTGCAACGCACATATATTCTAACCAGAGAAACGCTTCTGTTTGGCAAGGAGATAATGGTGAGGTGGTTTTCATGGATCCAACTGTTAGTCAATCACCTATTGTGATGAATGAATCTCAAAGTGCACCTAAAATTGTAGACCAAAATCAACAATCACAATTTACAACTCAACAACAATGAAGAATACACCAAGTGGGATGGGACTAAAGCTTGTAATTTTTATAATAAGACATGTTTTTTAATATGGCAGTGTTAATACCATTGTTCTTAGCTTGTTTTTTGTTATTTGTACTTTGCACTTTGTTTGGACAAATTCTGGTTGTTTATGCAAGGTTACTTGTTCGTTATGTAATATGATATTGATGGTTTCCATGGATCAAATGTTATAGTCACTATCAGGCTTGTACATGTAATTATGCCAGAGTATTTTTACAAATTATAGACAAAATGCTGCCAAATTTGCATATAATATTGTCAATAAGCACACCATTTGCTCAATAAGCATTTCATTTAAAAGTAATTAAATATTGCATTAAACACAATTACATTACTCATTGAAATCAACAAGAACATAAATATAACTAACATCAAAGAAGTAGCCTCGTACAATTTGAGACCTTTTCTGTAAAACAAAATCATCTCTCAATCTACCAATCTCTTCCAAACAAGCTGCAGTTTCATTTTGGCACATAACCACATTCTTCTTCAATATTTTGTTTTCCTCTTCACAGCTATAACTGATGATTTTGACGAATGTACGAATGCAGATTATTGTCCCTCTCTTCAGACAATTCATCTAGTTCATTCATGTGGCAATTCAACTTCATAATTTCATTTCGTAGTAGAGGCACTAAATTAGCAGCAAATTTGCACATTGGCGGATCATTCCATTCCCACAATCCACAGCCAATATTCTAAACATTTAGTTCAAACAAAATTTTAGAAAATCAAATAATTACCAAAAAACAAAATTCAACTTTATGTTAAAGTCACCTTTTGGCTTTTGGCAATTGTAGAACCTTCTGCCAGGATTTTCATCAGTGAAGGAGATTAGATACATGCAATCTAACCCACATTTACGCTTCTTTACCCCCCCTCAATTTTTGCTTCTTCATTCCACTTTTGAATGAAGAGCAATTTGTTGAAACATGCGGTCATTCCACTATTCCCGCCACTAACGCTCCTCCTTGACCGCGAGCTTGAGCTTGAAGAGGCCATCCTTGAGATCCCCCAAAGCAATTTCGCCTATCTCCTTCCCTTAGCTGAATAAACCCCAATCTAAGTTTTCCCCTAATTTGCTCTGCCCTAGCTGTTGGTTTCACCCCTTTTTTCCCTCCCAAATTAGTTAATCCATTCCACGTCACATCATTAATCAAAGCCACGTTAGCTTTTTGTAAAGGTCATTAAGGGTCACATGATGATCACGTGATGTTCACGTGATGTGTTTCCTCAGAAAACTTAACACCGACTAAAATTTAGACCTAGGTGCTAACTTAAACCCACTTTAAATACCAAAACGTCATCGAAGATATTTTAAATACCAAAGTGATAAAATGGGTCCTTTTTAAATACCAATTTGGCAGTTTAGCCTTTTCATAACTGAACGCATAAAATAGAAGGAACAAAAGATTCCCATATAAATACTGCTAGAAAATAGTAATCCGCAGAAAAACTACAGCTAGTTATGAAATAACCCCAACACCGGCTGAACAAAACTTACAGTAACTAGAGCATGTAAGCAACTAAGAAAAAAAATGCAGGAACAGGATACTACTCGTCTCATTTGAAAGCTTAATCCACATTACAGAAACTAGAAATAATGTGTAAATCAAGAAGAAAATAGTTTCTCCTAGATAAAAAAATTGGACCTTTATATTCCAAATTGTTTCAATTAGCAACTGCATTAGCCATTTAAACACTAATCTGCAGAAATTGAGGTTGAGAATTGAAATGGGTCCACTTGAAATACCTTAAAGATTGAGTCTTGAGCTTCAGAGGCATTGAATAGAGCGTCCAAAACTGATGCGGCGACCTGATCATCATTCAGGAATTAACACAAACGGTTAGAGGGTGTGAGAGAGATTTAGAGAGAGAAAGAGACGCTTACTTTTGGAGAGCCCAAGAATACTAGATTCCTCTTGGTGTTGTTGGTTGAAGGAGAAGCTCCGCCGATGGCGCAGCAGAAAAAGCGGCGGAACGCGAGGGACGACGTCGGCATCTCCTCTTCTTCTTCTTCTTCTTCTTCTTCCGCTGTCCCTTTCTTAATCCATCTGTTAGTGGCTCTTTTCTATCAGCTTATCGTGTTTACCAGATCGGATTACACCCGATTACTACCCGGAACCCAAATCCAAGCACACCAAAATTACTTTGTAGACGGGACTTGTATTATTTGGGAACTAGTAAATTGTATTATTTTGAAAATAGTAGATTGTATATCATATCATATCATATCATACTCTCTTTATACGCACGAGTTTGTAAACATCTTTCGGGAGATAAAAATACCTTTCCATTAAGCAATAGTAAATTAATAAATTAATAAATTCTTATTGGATATACATAGTATAAAGATAAGGATATAGTTTAAATTAAAATATAAACCTTAATGAAATTATTAAATATCAAATTTACAAATTTATACAAGATGAAGGGCGTATATGCAAAAACTAAATAAATTAATGAGATAAATAATGTCTGCCCCAAAGCTCGAACCCATAAATAGCACAGGCCTACAAATGTACATAGTGTGGACGTGATATTTGCAAAATCCACCAAACAAATTAAAGAGACAAAAATCGTTCTCAAAATTATGAAAAAAGAAAATTAAAACAAACAGCTACGGTCTAAGGACACAACATGACAATCTCTCACCGACTAAAAATCAAGTAGTTCACAGTACTGAATAATTCGTTTTAAAGTTTAATTACACTATTATTATTTAAATAGAACTGTATTTACAATGTTATCTTCTCACATGCAACATTGTATACCAATATACATAAGCAAAGAAATTACAACAATTTTCATAGCACTTTTATCTCCTTCAATCGGTGTATGTCTTTGTTATTTATCTTCTTATTAGATTAGATTAGATTGTTCAAATATTATGAATTATGAAATAATAACAATTTTCACAGCACTTTCATCTATTTTCTTCTTATTAGATTAGATTAGATTATTTTAAAGCAATTAACTATATTATATATTTGACCTTTTTTCAGATCAGAATTTATAATAATTTTTCATAGCACTTTCATCTCCTTCAATAGGATGTGCCTTTGTTATTTTCTTTTTATTAGATAATATTAGATTGTTTAAAATTATAAATTATGAAATTGCAATAATTTTTACATCACTTTCATCTATTTTATTCTTATTAGATTAAATTAGATTAGATTATTTTAAAGTAATTAATTATATTGTATATTTGATCATTTTTAGATCACAAAGTTTAATTATACTATTATTATTTAAATAGATATTGTTTGTATAAAAGTCAAAGAGAATCTCACACGTATCTTAGATCCCAATGTTAATTGTAATACTTACATATGGGTGTTAGTTAAAATAGTTTTTATGTATAGGCTTAACTGATATGATCCTACTTTAAACGGATTAGATAATTTAAATTTTTTTACACTCAAACTCTTCCACAAAACCAAAAGAGAGTAGCAATGTTATAGCTATATATATCCACAGGACCACAGATATCTCGAAAATAAACGAAGAAAACCAAACAAACAAAAAACATATTAATTACACCCAAACACCACTGTTTTCAAAATCACCCTTCTCAATTCCATTTATAATATATCCATATACCCAAATTAAATTGCTGGAGTTTTTTCCTCACAAACTACACCATTGATCAACCCTTATTTTTTCTTTATACTTAGATTGTATAACATTCATTGTGATGAGGAGTCACCTTGGTCATCTGTCTGCTTTGAACGCCCACTAAAAATAATAATGTACTAGGCCTTGTAGTTAGTTAATAATGAGATCCTATCATTATAATTAAATTAAGTAAAGATTAATAATTCTTAAGAATGTATTACGTTCCCCTATCTTTCACTTCAAACTTGTTAGTGTTTATTCTGGCTCCAAGAGGTTTTTAAAATTAATCTTGAGGGTTGCTTGCATTAAAAAGTTATATTAGAGGGCCTAAATAGTCTATTTTATAATTTAAGATTGTCAACACATTTTGTCTTTGATGCATATCAATTATGAGTAATAATATAATTTGATTGATCCGGGTATATCCTAATATATTTCTAGACTTTTGTATTGTATTTAGCTCTTTATTATATACCAACATGATATCACAATTGATGTAGACGATAAATATATTACTATAGAATTGCCTAGGAAAAAGATAAAGGTAGAGACGTGTAACGCCCCTGGGTTCACACAATGCTGCAGTCCAAGGTGAAACCAAGAATGTCAAACCTGCCATGCACCATACTGTGCAACAACATGTTTCACCATCACAATTAACATCTATCTAGTAGAGTCAATAACAGGTGTAGATACAAAAGCAAGTAAAAGATAATACACTAAGGACTGATGAAATAATAATGATCAATTAGATGTCTCATCATCCAACAAATGGAAAATACATAGTCAATATCTGAATAAATAAACTGGAGTACTCAACAAGTCTCAAATACAAGTATCTGACAAAAAGGAAAATAAGGCACACAGCCTTTACAACTTCTAGAACAATACTCTCAACTGTCTAACATAATCTATAGTGGAGCTTCAACATAAGTATAACTAAACGGCTGAACACTAATGTGCGTCGCCATCAACCTGCGACTCTCCGGGCTCCTGGCTCATTACCTGAAAGGGGGAGGGACAACGAGCGTCAAAGCGCTAGCGAGTAACATCACAACCAACCCCAAGGGCACAGGGCTCATTGTATATGAAAATACAGTTAACATTGAATAGATATAAAATCATTGATCTTTCTAAAGAGGGTTTTGGTATTTGGAAATTTACAACACGAGAATAGGTACGTCGAGCGAAATAATCCAAATAAGGAAACCCTCATGTATATACCTTGTATCTCGAATTGTAAACCACT
>BQKN01065116.1:190808-219456 GCA_022839385.1 Asparagus kiusianus
TGTCATGGGCTTCCGTGAGGAAGTTATGTGCAGGGAACTATGTCTGATGTGGGAATCATATACTGTGGTTTCCAAACTCACGGGAACAAGTGGCAGATGTCCAACACGAGGACTGAAGTGGATTATAGTCCAACACAAGGACTTCAATGGATTATAGTCCAACACGAGGACTGTAAAATAGAGAAAATACAGCCAAGATACATAGTGAAATCTACATAAATCAATTTACACTCAAACCAGTGAGTATATTCCCAATTGGTACCTCCAGATTATCTGTCATGCATGTATACGTAATAAGGCCAAAAACCAGAGTCAAATAACAGGCCAAAACTTCGAACATGAACAGAACAGACAGAACAGGGAATGAATCAGTAGACTGTGTGGCGGTCGACCGCACCGGTCGACCGCATTCTGACACGAGCCGGGCGGTCGACCACTGCGGCATCTCGGTCGACCGCTACGACATCTCGGTCGACCGCCAGAGCGCCGCGGTCAACCGCTGCGGTAACTCGGTCGACCACCAGAGCGTCGCGGGCGGCCGGGTCGGTCGACCGCCGACGATCTCTACCTCTACAGAGAGTTCAGCGGTCGACCGCACCGGTCGACCGCCAAGCAGACAGAAACCCAATCTGGGTTTTTGTCAACGCAAAACCTGTAACAAAATTTGAAAATTTCTACGATAACAGGTGTTCTAATGTCTCTAGAAGAAAAACAACTAATCTCAAGCATGAAATCCACATTCCTAATATTTCAAAATACATGAGAAACAAATTAAAACGTTTTAATGACAGTAAAACATGATTAAACTCTTGTTTAAGAAATCTCAGATCTAGATCTTCATTAGACAAAACATTGGTGAACTTTTATAAACTGAAATCTTGATTTTTGCAATCCATATTGTAAAGAACTCATTTTTATACGAAAATACATTTTGGGCTCATCAAAACTCATGAAAAATCAAAATAAAACCATAGAAAATAGGGGTGAGGGATTGGGCGAGATGATACTCGCCTCAGGTGCTACCTAATCTCCTGTAGATGATCTCCTTCCACCTGAACTGCGAAAATCCCACTGTAGATCCTTCGAACTTCCCAAAATCACCAGATCCAACTAGGGTTTTGAGAGGGGAGAGAAAGGGGGCTAGGGTTTTGGATCTCAGGTCTGAGAGAGGCTCTCTCGGGCACAATAGATAATATACCAACTCACAAACCCAACCCGAAACCCGTTTGAACCCGAACCTGAAAACTCTCTGATCGTTGTGCGGTCGACCGACGCGGTCGACCGCCCAGCCTAAAAATACCTGCTGGGAGAAAAAATCATAGGTTGGGCATATATCTCAATTCCTCTCACATATAATTACTTAATGTGTTCCCAAACACTAGTAAACATGTACATCATATATATATATATGATTATTTATTACAAAAGAAATATTTATTACTATTAATTCACATATTTCATTATAAAAAGATTTCGGGGTTTTACAAGACGAATCGATCTCTACTTAATTAAATATGAATAAAGAATGAATAAATGATAATATTTTTTTGAATATTTTATAATAAAACTTAATTTTGAGTAAAATTAGGAACCTTTAAAAGGGATTTTCATGCAAAATTTTTAATATGCTTATGTAAATGATTTTGTCATATAAAATTATACTAGAGTCACCATTAATCTTTAGTATCTATTTTTTTATTTTAAGTTTATCAATAATTAAGATTTTTTCCAGTCTTGTGAAAGGTATGTGCTCTATGCTGAGCTTATACAAGTCATCTTAATATTAAGTATTTGGTTATATTTTTATTAACACATCAACAATATATTATTGTATTTTTCAAACTTAACACTATACTTAACGACTAGGATAAACAAATTAGACATTGATGATTTAATCCGATAAATAAATATGCTACATGAAGTTTGATATATGCAAATTTAAAAAATAATATTGTGTATGCAAGTATATAAAAGTATATTGATCCTAGTTTTACACATAAATCTATTTCATAATTTTTTTTAAAAATGTTTAAATAAAATTTATGACAAAAGTAATAATCTATGTTTATAAATTTTAATTCAAAATGAATTTGACTTGTTTTATAATAAGAAAATAAACAAAGAAATAATGTTGATACCTAACCACATGCATTACACGTGCATAAAAACTAGTAGTACTATACGCACGCGAAGCTATGAGAATTTATTTTTGGCGGTAGAGAAAAACTTTATTTTAAACATAACTCTACCTAGAAAATGTAACATCAATTCCATTTTATTGTGATTTTCCTCTAGTAAAGAAGGTGTTAGGTCATGCTCGCACGGGTGAGTCTAATTTATTAGGTTTGTATATGTTGGGTCCTTTTGTTTTGATGATGATTAACAAACAATTTATAACTAATGTTGTTTGTTTAGTGTTTATGTTTTGTATTTATTCTAGGCAAATAATATGTTGGAGGATGAATAGAATCGAGCTTTCACGATCATATCCAATGGAGGTTGGTGGAATAGTGGAGTGAAGCCATGCAATTCAAGTTAAAGATTCAAGTTTAAGCTTTATCCGCAAATTTACCATGAAGAGCTTATTGAAGATCAAGATCATTGCTTGAGTAATTTAGTTTAGTTTTTATATTATGTGTGTTAGTACTTTGAGCTTAATTATATACACACATACACGTTTTGGTTTTGTATATATATAGTTATATATACATATATGTTTTGTTTTAGTTATATAGATATGAAACAATATATATCTTCATATACACTTTTATATGTTTCATATTCTATTGTATTTAGAAAAATATTGTGTTTTTGGTTTATAAACTTAACAACTATAGTTTATATTTTTTATTAAGTCTATAAAATTATTTTACAAAGTTTCAAAACTTGGTTTATGTCAAAACATCAAAATTCAAGTATCTTATGTTTTCATGTTTTGGATATATTTGCAAAATGAAGACATTTTACAAATGGGAGATGCTTTTTTGAAAACCAGTTTTGTAACATGTATATTATCATATCTACAATCATTTTCTAAAGTTTCATAATTTTTGAAATTTGTTTGCTATTTTTAAAGACAGTTTAAAAATCAATTTTACTATTTTAATCAGGCTGATACAGTGTTATTAGTCGACTGATACATGTGTTCAGTCGACTGAAGAAATTGCATGGAATAATAAAAAAGTTTCTATTTTGCTTTTGTCGACTGACCAGTCGACTGATGAGATCATTAGTCTGTTAGCCCTAAGGTCGCTATGAAAGGACCCTAGAGGGGGTGAATAGGGTTTATGCTAATCTAATCCAATTTAAATACCAATTAAAACTTATTAATAAATATCCTAGAAAATATGATATGTAACAAGATAACTATGCAAGGATATGAAACTACACAAGGGTGAAACAAGATATAAACAATATAGTGGATGAAATAAACAATGAGAGAGTGGCAATAAAGATGTTCACAAATATAAGTGCACCAAGCCAAACTCAAATAAGCAATATGATCACGGAGTTCGGACCTCCCGTCTCACGTCTCCGCTTCCCACTCCCGGGAAGAATTCCACTATCATACCGGGTTTTCAACGATCACCCCAAAACGTTTACACCACACAATATCGTTTTTTAACGCTCACCGATCAACGTTCACAATCACAATGTAACTACACTAACTACCACCTCAAGTGTTGGTACTCACGTATCGACTCCCTCAAGTGCTCGGAATTATGACCTCTCACTAGGCCACCGATGCCACTTCTCTCGGTATCGATTCCGTCCTCACCACACACTCCTCTTGGTGTACTAGTGTATTACAAAGTGTTCTTCACAATTAAGGTTCACAAATACAAATAAATTTGTTCTCTATAATGGATGAGAACATAATATAAGCTCACACTCTAAGTCACACAATCCCACAACCCAAATTATACTAAGTATGAAAATACAATAAGCTCAATGGTTGTGTGTGTACAAAGAGATAAATAAAATTAACTAAACTCAATATAAACACTAGCTTAATAAAATGATAATCAAACAATAAAAAGTAAAGCTAGATTGAGTTTAGAAAACTTCTCCAATAAATTACAAGAGTAGAGAGATGATTTGAAGCTCAAATACCAAAGATTATCTTCTCAAGCCCTTGTGAAATTATCTTCACAAATAAAACTCTTAAACAAGGCTTAAACACCTTTAAACAAACTCAAAACAAACTTTAAACCCTTGTTAAACTTTCTTAAAATATTCTCTTAGTTGATCTGAAAAATGAGAGCAAAGGGGGTTTATATAGCCACCCAAAACCTCAGCCAAAAAGCCCAAAGGAAAGGACCAAAAAGCCCAAGAATCAGATTTCTGATTCTGTATAAATATAGCAGTTACAGTGTTATGGGTCGACTCGTCACTGTTCATGAGTCGACTCATAACTAGCCGTTACAGGCTAAAAACAACTTATGGATCGACTCATAAAATCCATGAGTCGAGTCATCATGCATGGGTCGACTCATGAAGTCATGGGTCGACTTAGCAGAAAAAAACACACTTTCCAACACAGTTTGTGAGTCGACTTATGACAGGTATGAGTCGACTCAACCTGCCCGGGTCGACTTATGATGTTTATGAGTCGACTCATCAGAAACAAAATGTAAACTACACAATAGTTTATGAGTCGACTCAACACTGTTCTTGAGTCGACTCAAGACATGCACACAGTCTATTTTAAACAGGAATCTGATTTTCAAATCTCTTTTAAAAATAGCAAATAAAATCAGAAAAATATAAAATATCATCATTTTGTAAGGAGGTCCAAAACATAGAAATGTAAACATAAGAATTTTGACATTTTGCCTAAACCATATTTTGAAACTTTACAAAATAATTTTATAGACTTGAAGAAAGATGTAAACTATTGTTATGAAGTCTATAAACAATGAATATAATATTTTATCAAAATACACATATAATGCACTAAAACATGATTTCATTGAACTAAATAAAATTGATATTGATGAAATCATATATATGCATATAAGTATGAAACAAAAATATATTTTCTAATTATATTAAATTGTTTTATATTAAAACTTAAAAACTATCAAACCAAAACATATATGTATATATATAACTATATGTACACAAAACCAAAACGTGTATGTGTGTATATAATTGAGCTTAAAGTACTAACACACATAATATAAACTCCTAAACTAAATTACGCAAGCTTGATCTTGATATTCATTGTAGCTCAACTTGGTAAACTTGGATGAAGCTTGTAATTGGATCTTTAACTTCATATTACATAGCTTCAACCACTATTCTATCAACCTCCATTTAATATATGATCGTTATGGCGTAATCCATCCATCCTCCAACTTATTGTTTGCCTAGAATAAATACAAAATACAAATACTAGACAAATAACATTAGATGTAAATTATTTGTAAATCATCATCAAAACAAGAAGGCCAACACAATCGACTGATAAGGTCCGTCAGTCGACTGATGAGCTGGAAAACGCTTCTAACAGTCAGCTCATCAGTCGACTGATAAAAACCGTCAGTCGACTCATGCTGTAACGGCTAGTTTTTTCTAGTTTGTTTCGATTTTGTTTTTTTGGTCTTTTTGTCTTGTTTTCTCTTGGCTTTGGGTTCCTTTAAATACCCCCACATATCCTCAGTTCTATTTACTGAAGAGAAAAGTTTTACAAGGGTTTTAAAAGTTTGTTTAGTTTGTTTAAAGGTGTTTAAGCCTTGTTTAAGAGTTTTGTTGGTGAAGATAATTTTACAAGAGCAAGTGGAGATCATCTATTGGTGTTTGAGCATTCAACTCTTCTCCCTCTCTCTTGTTATCTATAGAGAAGTTTCCTTAAACTCAATTCTAGCTATTTATTGTTTTGATTCTAATTTTCATAAGCTAGATTTCATTATTGAGTTTAAATTGTTTTATTGATACTCTTTGTTTACACACACAACCATTGAGCTTATTATATTTCATACATAGTATAATTTGGGTTATGGGTAGTGTGACATTGAGAGTGAGCTTACATTGTGTTCTCATCCATTATAGAGAATAATTTATTTGTATTGAGAGCCTAATTGTGTAGATCACTTGGTAATACATTAGTACACCAAGAGGAGTGTGTAGTGAGAGACGGGGTCGTCTCAAGAGGAGTAGGGTAGGTGGTAATGCCAAGAGAGAGATTGTAATTCCTAACACTTGGGGGAGACATGAGCTAGAGACCAACACTTAAGGTGGTAATTAGTGTAGTTACATTGTGAGTGATTGTGAACATTGATCGGTGAGCGTTGAAAACCGACATTGTGAGGTGTAAATAATTTTTGGGTAAGCGTAGAAAACCCAGTGTGATCGTGGAGATCTCCTCGAGGTGAGGAGTGGAGACGTAGGCCGTGGGGACCGAACTCCGTGAACATATCGTTTGTTTAAGATTATATTGGCGTACTTTTACATTCGTGCTTATTATTCATATTGACTTTGTCAATTGCTCATTGTTTATATTGCCCTATCACTTTAGTAGCTTGTTTAGCCCTGTGTTACTTGTATATCCTTGCACATATATTTTTAATATATTATTCTTGGTAGGATATATTTATTAAAAGTTTTAATTGTCATAAAATCAGATTAGATTAGCATAACCCCTATTCACCCCCCTCTAGGATTCTTTCCTAGTGGCATTAGAGGCTTTCAATTGGTATTAGAGCTTGATGCTCTTTGATTTAAGGTTTAATCGCCTTAAGTTAAACATCCAAGTTATCTTTTATGCTAATCTAGTTTTTGATTGTATTTGTCTTGCTTGCATATATATATATATATATATATATATATATATATATATATATATATAATGGATATGCATTGCGCGCCTTGTTTAGGCTATGATCCTAATGTTGCTCCTAAATTCAATGCTTTCCCCTATGACTAATGGTGTTCTAGATTTAATATATTTATTAGATCTAAACATTTTGATTTATGGGAAGTTATTAAAAATGCTTATATTGTACCCACTACGGAGAAATCCAAGTGGTGTAAAAATGATAAAATAATGTTTACAATGAACAAGTTTTTGTTAGAATTCTTACTTAATGCTTTTGACTCATCCATTTCTAACAAATTTGTTCATTTTGATAGTGCTTAAAAATTGTGGAAATTCATAGAAGCACATCAAGGGAACTTGGAGGTAATCCGACAAGGTTTGGAGGATTTGGCTTCAAGTTTAAAAGGAGCTTCATTTTCATGTACACGACCACTAGGCGATAAGCCTAGTGAGGTTTGCGAGTCCGAACTTGATAGTGAATCATCTATAGTTAATCTCACATGTGCATATGAGAAATTAATGAAAGCCTATAACAAATTGCATCATAATTATGTAAATTAAAAAAGCAAGTATGTTGCATTAAAATCCAATCATGAGGAGCTAGTGTCCAAATTTGATGTTATTGCAAAAGAAAAATACTATATTTAAAGAAAACAATAACTTGTTAAATTTGGAAAATAAAAAATTGACCTCATCCATTTCTAGCTTATCTCATGAAAAAAATAATATCATATTAGAAGTAGAGAACATAAAAAATGATACTGCTTCTTTTTTAAATGATTATTTATGTTCTACTTCTAATTTTAATGCTAATATGCCTAATGATGAGTTGAACAATGTTAAAAACCGTATTTCTTCTTTGATTCAACTCTAACTACTTGCTTTAATAACCATAAGAAGCTTGTGAATATGTGTGCCAAGTCTAGTACAAATAAGTCAAAATCATCCACTCACTATGCACACATGTATAGCAAAATTTACAAATGTTCCATTTGCGACCGAAAAGGCCATTTAGCTAAAATTTTCTATGATGCACACAAACATAACAATGCTAATGATCATTGTGCATCTCATAAGGCTTCTTTATCACACACACATGTACATGCACATACTCATAAAGTTCATCATGAGCATATTGTATTTTCATACATAGTATATTTGGGTTGGTGAGAGTTGTAATATTGAGTGTGAGCCTACATTGAGTTCTTATCTATTGTAGAGAACAAATTTGTTGTATTCGTGCCTAATTGTGAGTGTGATCTCGTGGAGATCAATTATGTAAGTTGTGAAGTTTTTGGTTAGCTAGAAAACCGTATTGTGTGGTGTAAACGTTATTCGGGTAAGCGTAGAAAACCCAGTTGTGATAGTGGATTTCTCCCAGGGAGTGGGGAGTGGAGACGTAGGACGGAAGGTCCGAACTCCGTGATCATATTGTGTGTTTGCATAGTTTATATTGCCCTATCACAATTGTATTTTTAGTTTAGATTGTTTACCCTTGTGTTGTTTATATATCCTTACATATATTTTACCATATAGGATATATCTCTTTGTTCATATTGCATATTCTTACTCATAACATAATGTATATCTATCTTACGAGAATAATTTATTAATAAGTTTTAATTGATATAAAATCAGATTAGATTAGCATAAGATCCTAATCACCCCTTCTCTAAGGTCTAACAATTGGTATCAGAGTTTGGTGCTCTTTGATTTAAGGTCTAATCGCCTTGAGTTAAAGATCCAAGTTATCTTTTTGTACTAATCTTGTTTTGATTGTATTTGTCTTGCTTGCACATATATATATTTATCATGGACATGAATTGTGCACCTTTGTTAGGCTATGAATCAAATGTTGCTCCTAAATTCATTAATTTTTCCTATGCATAATGAGCTTCTAGATTTAAACTATTTGTACAATCTAAAATATTAATTTATGGGGATTTATTGATGATGCTTATATTGTACCCACTATGGAGAAATCCAAGTGGAGTAAAAATGACAAAAGATTGTTTACCATGAACAAGATTGTGTTAGAATATATGCTTAATGCACTTGATTCTTCTATTTCTAACAATCTTGCTCATTTTGATAGTGCTTACAAATTGTGGATATTCATAGAAGCACATCATGGTAACTTGGAGGAGATCCAAAGGATTCCGGCAGATTCTTCCTTAAGTAATATTGGAGCTTCATCATGCACGCGGCCACTAGGTGATAGCCCTAGTGTGGTATACGGTTCCGAACCCGATAATGATTTATCTAGTGATGAATTTGTTTGTGCTAGTAAAAAATTATTGCATGCCTATAACAAATTGCATAAAGATTTTGTTGATTTAGAAAGCAAGCATGTTGCATTAAAATCCGATCATGAGAAGTTAGCTTCCAAATTTGATATCATTACTCAAGAAAATGATGCTCTTAAAGTAAATAATGATATGTTAAATTTAGAAAATAATAATTTGAAATTGGATACGGCTAACTTGACTCATGACAAAAATAATGTCATGTTAGAAGTTAAGAACATAAAAAATGATACTGCTTCTTTTATAAATAACTATTTATGTTCTACTTCTAATAAAAGTGCATATGTGCCTAATAATGAAGATTTGAATCTTGTGAATAAACACATTTTATCTTTAGATTCAACTTTGAGAATATGCATTGATAACCATAAGAAGCTTATGAATATGTGTGCCAAGTCTAGTGCAAACAAGTTATCATCCACTCATTATGCACACATATATATCAAAGTTTATAAGTGCTCAATTTGCGGTCGTAAAGACCATATAGCTAAATTTTGCTATGATGCACACAAACATAAAAATATCAATGCTCTTTGTGCATCTCATCAAGTTTTTTCATCACATGTACACACACATGCACCCATTGTTCATCATAAGCATGCTCATGTGTATAGATATGATCATTATGGTCGTTTTGGTCATTTGGCTGAATATTGTTTTGATTTGAAAAAGAAATCTCATTTGCCAAATGCTTCTAGTAGACCACATGCTTTTAAATATGATGTTTGTGGTAGGTTTGGACATCTTGCTAAATTTTATTTTGATATGTAAAAAGCTTCTAAGTTGCAATATGTTCCAAATAGACCATTGTTTAAGAATGTTTCTCATTTGCAAAATATTTCTAAAAGACAATCTTTATTTGCAAATGAGTCCCGTGCACGAGCTAATGGTCCACAAAAACAAATTGATCTCTTTTATTACACAAATTACAATCGGAAGGGTTATTTGAGTGATTATTGCTTTGACCGTGTTAGTGCACCACATGTGCCCAAGAGGGTTCATAACCCTAGGGCTTTGAGCTTTATTGATAACGATCATGTCCCTAAATAATCCGGCACCAAGAAAGCATGGATGGCAAAATGATCTTTAAATCAAGAATTTTAGTGTTTTTATTTTTCTTTTTCTTGGTTTTGAAAATTATACTTTAAATTTTTAAACATAAAAAAATTCTTTTTATTGATCAAATTTTTTTTATTTTCATGATTATTGGTTTTGTTTTGATGAGAGGTTTGTATTTATATAACCCACCGGGTTTATTGGATGTTTATTCCTAAATCTTGTTTACTGGGTACTAATAATATTTATATGGGTTAGTATAAGCTTAAGAGCTTGATAAATCATTGCTTCTCTTGCATTTTGTCAAATTTTTTTTGATTTGTTGCTTTGAATTCATTATATAGCACAAATAGATGATTCAAATTTCAAATATGCTTTATAATATATTCTATGAGTGGTTTGATCAAGTTCTACAAAGAAAACTTGCTTTATTGATCAAACATCATTTTTAGGCTTAAATCTTGATTTATGATTTCATTTGAGTGATTTGTTTTTACTTGAAAACTTTTTTTATGATTCTCATGTTTTTCTTTCTTTTGATTTCATAAATCTATTTTATACATGGTTTTTATGTTAGTGTAATGAGACACCATCTTCATAATGACATATCTATATGTGTTTTCTTTGTCCTATTGTATGTGAGTAATATTTAGCATATTTTTTCATTTATGCTTGCTCAAATGCTTGCCTTAGTATTCATTTCATGTATCCTATGAGGCATTTTGATAGGGGAGCAATCCTTATATTTGTTTTATACTCACCCATGCTTATTTGTAGGGGAAGCTTTCACTCTCTTCATGCTTTTATTTTTCCCTTTTTGATGTTGTCAAAGGGGGAGAAATATTGTGAGTATATATTATTTTGGTTATATGTATTATAATTCTAATTTACATATTAACTTCCTTTCATGCATATATCCTTTTTGTAAATTGTTTATCATTATCAAAAAGAGGAAGATTGTTGGCCTCTTTGTTTTGATGATGTTTAACAAACAATTTATCACTAATATTATTTGTATAGTGTTTGTGGTTATCTATTTATTGTAGACAAACAACATGTTGGAGGTTAGATAGATTGCGTCATTACGATCATATCCAATGGAGGTTAGCAGAATAGTGGTTGAAGCCTCGTAATTCAAAGTTAAAGATTCAAGTTCAAGCTTCATCCGTAAGTGTACCAAGATAGAGCTTCGTTGAAGATCACAAGCTTGGGTAAATTTAGTTTTAGGTTTTATATTATGTGTGTTAGTACTTTAAGCTCAATCATATACACACATACACGTTTTAGTTTTGTATATATATATAGTTATATATATATACATATATGTTTTGGTTTGATAGATTTTAAGTTTTAATATGAAATAATTAAATATAATTAGAAAACATATTTTTGTTTTATACTTACATGCATATATATGATTTCATCAATATCAATTTTATTTAGTTCAATAAATTCATATTTACTTTTAAAATGTTTGCAAAATATGCAACTTTATGAAAATATTATATTATTAGTTTTTAGACTTAACAATAATCATATACATCTTTTATTAAGTCTGCAAAATCATTTTGTAATGTTTCAAAACATGGTTAAGCTAAAATGTCATAACTCATGTGTTTACATTTTTATGTTTTGAACTATTTTGTAAAATAATGATATTTCTCATTTGTAAGGTCCTTTTTGAAAACCAGTTTTTGTAGCATGTGTATTATCATGTCTACAATTATTTCCCAAAGTTTCATATTTTTTAGAATTTGTTTGAAGGGTTTTAAAGTCAGAAAAACTGTTTCAAAGTTGTAATTGTCATATGTTAGTTTGAGGTTGACCGCCACGATCGACCGCCCTTGAGTCCAGAGACTCAACATGATTTTCAGAGGCTCGTGGCCGACCGTGACGGTCGACCGGATGCAGTTCAGAGTCTTTTGCGGTCGACCACCACGATCGACCGGCTGTTTTTCTGGGCCCAGTTTTTGCCTCTGAGTTGCTCGCGGTCGACCGTGAAATTCCCACAGTCGACCGCCGATCGCCCAACGGCTCTATTTGTACAGAATCTGATTTCTAATTCTGTGGGTTTTTTGGTCTTTTATCTTGGGGTTTTGGCTGTTGGTTTTTCTTCCTATATAAACCCTCAAACCCCTCTCTACCAGAGCAACTAATGGAATATTTTAAACAAGTTTAAAAGAGTTTTTAACAAGGGTTGAAGTTTGGTTTAAAGTTTGTTTGGTTTATGAAGATTGTTTTCCAAGTGGAGGAGATCATCTACATTAATTGAGCTTCATCTTAATCCATCTCTCCATCTTGTTTTTTATAGAAGAATTTCTAAACTCATATATAGCTTTACATTTGCATATTTGTTTGATTATAATTCTTTAAAGCTTGTTTTCATATTGAGTTTAGATTTGATAAATCTTATTGTTGCATACACCCACATTGAGCTTATTATATTTTCATACATAGTATATTTAGGTTGGTGAGAGTTGTAACATTGAGTGTGAGCCTACATCGAGTTCTCATCTATTGTAGATAACAAATTTATTGTATTCGTGCCTAATTGTGAGTGTGATCTCGTGGAGATCAATTGTGTAAGTTGTGAAGTTTCGGTTAGCTAGAAAACCGTATTGTGTGGTATAAACGTTATTCGGGTAAGCGTAGAAAACCCGGTTGTGATAGTGGATTTCTCCCCGGGAGTGGGGAGCGGAGACGTAGGACGGAAGGTCCGAACTCCGTGATCATATTATGTGTTTGTATTGTTTATATTGTCCTATCACAATTGTATCTTTAGTTTAGATTGTTTACCCTTGTGTTGTTTATATATTCTTGCATATATTTTACCATAATAGGATATATCTCTTTGTTCATATTGCATATTCTTGCTCATAACATAATGTATATCTACCTTACGAGAATAATTTATTAATAAATTTTAATTGGTATAAAATCGGATTAGATTAGTATAAGACCCTAATCACCCCCTCTAAGGTCTAACAGCATAGTGCACCTTGTTTAGGCTATGATATTAATATTGCTCCAAAATTTATCAATTTCCCTTATGTTCAATGGTGCCTTAGATTTAAACTACTTGTTAGATCTAAAAACATCAATTTGTGGGAAGTTATTAATAGTGCTTATATTGTGCCCACATTAGAGAAATTCAAGTGGAGCAATTATGATAAGAAGATGTTTACAATGAATAAGTTAGTGTTAGGATTTTTACTTAATGCTTTTGAACAATGTATTTCTGACAAACTTGCTCATTTTGATAGTGCTTACACGGTATGGAAACTTATTGAAGCATATCATGATAACTTGGAGGAAATCCAACATGTTTCGGTGGATGCCACTTCAAGTAAGATTGGAGCTACATCATGCACACGACCACTAGGCGATAGCCCTAATGTGGTAAGCGATTCGGAATCCGAAAGTGACTTATCTATTACCGAACTTGCTTGTGCATATGATAGGTTAATGCATGTCTACACAAAGTTGCATAAAAATTTTATTGACTTAAAAAGAAAGCATGTAGAATTGAAATCCGATCATGATATGCTAGCATCCAAGTTTGATATCATTGTTAAAGAAAATGAAAATCTTAAAGAAAATAATGATATGTTAAAATTGGAAAATGATAACTTGACCTCAACCATAGCTAGCATAATTCATGAAAAGAATAATATCATGCTAGAAGTAGAAAATACTAAAAATAAACTTAATTATTTCATAAATAATTATGTTTCATCTACTTCTATTGCCAATGTAAATATGCCAAATGATGAGTTGAAAAATGTTAAAAACCACATCTCTTCCTTAGATTCAACTTTTACTAAATGCATTGACAACCATAAGAAGCTTGTGAATATATGTGCTAAGTCAAGTGCAAATAATTCAAAATCTTATACTCACTATGCACACATATAATAAAGTTTACAAGTGTTCTATTTACGATCGTAAAGGCCATTTAATGAAATTTTGCTAAGATGCACAAAAACCCCAAAATGCTAACATTAGTGCTCCATGTGCTTCTCACAAAGTCTCATCATCTCATGAACATACACATGCATATAATGTTGATCACAAGCATGAGAATGTGTTTAAATATAACGTTTGTGGTAGATTTGGCCATTTGGCAAAGTTTTGCTTTGATTTACAAAAATTTTCAAAGTTGTAGAATGTGCCAAAAAGACCACAATTGTTTTAGTATAGTGCCACATTTGGAAAACAATTTTAAAAGACAATCTTTATTTGCAAATGTTTCCGTGCACAATCTAATGGTCATCATAAACAAATGCATCCATTTTATTGCACGTATTGCAATAGGAAGGGTCATTTGCATAATTGTTATTATGACTGTGTCCGTACACTAAATGCATCCAAATGGGGTCATAACCAAAGGGCATTGAGCTTAAATGATAAGGGTCATGTCCCTAAATCTCTCGGCACCAAGAATGCTTGGGTGCCAAAAACATTTTGATTTCAAAATCAAGATTTTTAGTGTTTTTACTTTTTATTCTCTATTTTTGTAAAAATGTGTTATAATTTTTTTAAAACAAAACAAATTTTCTAAGTTAATACTTTTGTTTTCATTTAATTGACTTTAATTTTGATAAGAGGTTTGTGTTTGAGCAACCCCCAGGATTTATTGGGTATTTATTTTTAATTTATGTTTACCGGGTGCTAAAAGTTTTATGGGTTGAATAAGCTCAAAGAGCTTGATATGGTTGCCTCTCATGCTTTCTTGTCGAAATAGGACAATTGATTTTGGTTTTTTTTATCCTAATCATACTTTGTTTTGATCTTTTTGGATGAAATATATAATTCTCGGCATTTTTTTAATGCGTTTATCGTTCTTAGATTTCATGGACTCATGAATTTTTATGATTTTTCTTCATGGAGTTTTATAAATATTTTCACAAATATTTTTATATACTTTCATGATTGCTCATTTGAATATTCATAATTCTCTTTCATGAACAAAATTTTTTGGGTTTTTATGAGTTCTCAAAATTTTCATGTTTCTCTATAAAAATCCATATATTGTTTTTATGCTTGTGTATTGAGACACTATTTTCATAATGACATATCAATATGTGTTCTCATGACCTTTTTGAATGTGAGTTTTCATGATTTTTTTACTCATATATAATTGCCTTAGTATTTCATTTCATACACTCTATGAGGCATTTTGATTGGGGGAGCATTTTCCTATTTTTGTGTTATACTCACCTATGCTTACTTGTAGGGGGAGCTTTCGCTCTCTTGATTCTATTGTTTTCCCATTTTGATGTTGACAAAGGGGGAGAAATAAATGAATTATGTGTGAATATTTCATTATATTAGTTTTATGCATGAATATTATAATTTATATAATCATTTGTTTTCATGCAAATCTTTTTTACTCTTTGTGTAGATTGTTTGTCATCATCAAAAAGAGGGAGATTGTTAGGTCTCATGTTTATGAGCCTATATCTCTAATCTTGTTTTGATGATTTACAAATAATTCCTAACATCGTTTACCTAGTGTTTGAGTTTGCTCATTAGGTATTCTAGAGAACCATCGATGTTGGAGGTTGGATAGAATCGAGCTTAATGACGATATCTTGGAGGTTAGAGGAAATCGGAATGAAGCTTTATACAATTCAAGTCAAGATCCAATATTGCTTCATCCGCAACCAAGACGAGTGTAGGCGTATAAAATTGCCTATAGGTCCCACGATACAGCTCGACGACGCCGATTCAACAAGCGGACTATCGAGCGACGTATCCAAGCACGACCGTTATCCCGCTAACGCCGAAGCCAAACCTTACGCAACGGAGCAGGTTAACGACGCAACGAAGCCAACAAATCGCACCCCAGCATTGGAACGCATCCACTCGCACGCGGAATCAAACCAACGTTTCGGGGAATCACCGAGTCATCTAAACAAGAGCGAACTCGGTGATATGACGATCGAATCAAGATCGGTTTCGGACTCGAACTCAGAAGTGGGTTTACTGCCAAATCAGGAATCAGATCAAAACGAATCGAATCCGAACAAGTCAACCACACAACCGAATCGGAACCCGAACGACGGAACCCGAACAACGGAGAACCGGAAACACCGAAAAACCCGAACGACGGACGAAACGAACACCTAAGGGGGCTCGGCTTGGCCGAGCCACCCGCAGGTGGCTAGGCCAGTTCTGTGCCCGAGGCACAGTCTCGAGCGCCTATAAATAGGCCTTTGGTTCATTCATTCAAGGGGTTGGATTTTGGGAGGAGGCGAAGCCCTGCTGGATTGAAGACTCAGATCTAAACAAAGATCCAAACTTTGAAGGCTTCGGAGACTTGGAATTCCAGATCTGGTGCTCAGTGAACGTCAACGTCAAACAAGGCAGGAGTTTGAGAGGATCGGATCTGAGATCTACACGATTTTCCTCCGGATCTAAGCTTGGTTCTTAGATCCCGAGAAGAGTCTCGAATTCGCTTGGTCGATTTCGACACTTGGGCTACTATTTCCTTGGTGAATTAGTACCCCCACTCGGCTATTATTTCCTTCGTGAGATAATACCCGTCATATCGTGTAGATCCGACCGGATCGAGATCACGCGGTGGTCCACGGCAAATAACCCCGGTGCAGGCAAAGAACCCACACAAAGCGAGTGACCGCAAAACAGGAGCTCGCGATTCGTTCGACATAAAAGGAAACAAAATTGTAATCTTTCTTTTATTTTCTTTGATTTTCGTTGTAACCGGATCTTATAAAAAGACCGGATTTCTGTAATCGATAAACTATTACGAAAGTGTACAATGATATCAATGAAGAAAGACTCGATTTTTCCCGCGAACAATCTGGCGACCACAGTGGGAGCCACCGATCTCGCCGACGAGATCGTTGCGTCGCAGCCGCGGATCCCGATCCCGGTCGTGGAGGAGGTCGAGTACGAGTTCGACCAACAAAAGTTCGAGGAGTACGTGTCCTCGTCCGGATCAACCTCCCCCCGCAAGTCCAAGTCTCCAAAGCTCTCCTCCAAAAGGAAACTTCGTTGGTACGAAGATGTTGAAGCTGCCAACGAAGATCTCGCCCCGTTTGATGCCGAAGCTGCATCGGGTAAGATCTCTCCTTCCAACCAGGTCAGATCCGCTCTGGCCAAATCTTCCGTTGCTGATGGCGTAGCGACTCTCTCAAAGAGAGCCCGTCAAAGGCAACGTCAGCGCCTTGCGAAACAAATCGCAAAGGCAATGGAATCTGTAGACGGGATCCGTTACAACACGGATCTGAAGAACAGAAGAGGCAAACAGCCTCAACAACAGACGAATGGCAACTCCTCCAAGCCGTCAACGAACGAATGGATTCGCGTCAAACGGAACCGTTCAACCCTGGAGGAACGCATTCGGAAGCGCTGCGCACTCTCAGCGCAAGCACGGGCTCAAGTCCAAGAAGCCCGTAGAAGGTTGCAGAAGGAGATGGCCAAGAAGCCGCCACCAACCCGCCAAATATGGAAGCCGAAGTCTGAAACTGCAACTCAGGCCAAGGGACAATCAATGCAGCCTTCAAAACAAGTTCAACCTCCCGAACCATCCCGGAGAAGGAGGTCAGTCTTGGAGCGCCTCGGTCCAATTCCCGATGAGTGCAGCAAAATCCATGAATGCTTGGGCCCGATGAAGAGGCTCCGAACTAATCAACATGCTGGGGGTCGACACAACCCTCAACATGACAAGGAGTTCACGGCACCCAAGCGCACTACCTTGCGCATCGAAGTTCGGGAGCCCGTTGAGAATTCACGCCCACAAAGGCGTGTTTCGAGGCGAGTGACTCTCGAAAGTCCAAATAAGGCAAATTACTCCCAGAAGGAAACGTTGTCAATGACGTTATACCTGGGAAGTCGTTCCAACACACGATAAGTTGCTCCGAATTCCAAAATGACGAGCTGTACTATCGTGCTGGGGGTACGAGCAAAACAAGAAAGAGAAGCCCTCGTAGGCTCGAGACTCAAGGCCCCTGTTCCAAACTCATTCGGGCGGTATTGTCTCAGTGTAATTGCACTAAGACGGTCCCCGAAAGGGTTTCGGTGTTCGAAAGGCTCAGCGCTGAGACGCCAAAGCCAAGGCCTACGCGTTCCCGACGAAGGAGAGCGGTGGTTGAAGATGGAGAATTTCCAAGGGTCACCGCTAACGTGACCAGCAAAAAGACATCGACACGGGACGATTTCGAGTCGATTTTGAAAGCGTCGCGGCGTCTAACCCGTCTGCAGTCCGGAGCCATCGCGCGAGGAACGTATGGGAGGGTTCGGATAAGCTCACCTTCAGAAGATGAAGAGTCGGATGCCTGCTCTGCGGTTGCGTCTGACAACACTGTATCCAGCGAAGGAGAACCCCGCGTGTCATTCATGATAAGTGCGGAACAAGTGGCCAAGATGCTCGAAGAAGCCATGGCCAAACAACAGGAGACCTTCAGGCTCGAGATGCAGATGGCCATGTAGACCATGAGGGAGACGCATGAGCAGCAAATCCAGGCACTGAGGAACCAGCAAGGCGAACCAAGCCACCGTAATCAGGTTGTTCAAGAAGTTGAGCATACGGATACGGATGAAACTCGCAATGCCGATGACCCTCCCGTCAATGCAGGGGGTGGTAATGAGGATGCCAACGAAGATACAGATGAAAACTTGAAGATCAAAAGCCTCAAGAGCAAAATCAATACCTTGATGTCAGCTCAAGAGGTGAAGAAAATGGGCATTCCTTGTCCATACCCAAGGGAGTGGGATTCAATCCCCTATCCGGCGAAGTTTAGTCTAATCAACTTCACGCCGTTCGATGGGAAAGGTTCCCCCACTCAGCATTTGATTTATTTCAAATCGCACCTGGGTATTATCTCCGGCAATGAGCCCCTGATGGTGCGGTCATTCGTTGGCACTCTTCGTGGAGCCGCCTTCGATTGGTACCGCCGCCTCAAGCCAGGTAGCGTGAGCAGCTGGGACGACATAGAGACCAAGTTCCTCGCGAATTTCTTTGACGACGACACCGAAATCTCCATCGGAACGTTGCTCGACGAGAAACAAAAGGACGGGGAGTTAGTCGAAACCTTCGTCAAAAGGTTCCGGAACAAAGCGTTAAATTGCCGAGATCCAATCACCGAGGAGTTCATCCTCCAAACTTGCCACAACAATCTTTCCTTGGATGTGCTGGAAGCAATAGGAACAGCACCCTCCAACACTTGGAAAGACCTGAAGGTCCGAGGGGAACAAGCCGAACGCTTCCTCCGAAGGAAGAAGGCCGAGAGGGGTCAATCGACGACTAATCCTCCAAGCTCAAACTTCGCCTCCCGTGGTAAGGGCAAAGCACCTGCAGCGGCTGTTGACGCTAATCAAACGTCGCAACAGCAACCCCGGAGACAACAAAAGAACTCGGGTCCGAAACTCCAAAGAGAGTATTCTTTCAAGGACGAAGACGTGCCAGCCATCTTCGAATCCCTCCTTGCAAACAACAAGATCAAGCTCCCGCCCATCGCGAATCAGGAGGAAGCTGACGATATTGCCGATCCGAAGTACTGCGCGTACCATAGAAGGATCCTTCATCCCACTAAGGATTGCTTTACACTCAAGAACAGCATCCAAACCTTGGTGGAAGCCGGCGTTATATCGCTCAATTAAATTGAATGTAAAACTCCAGTGGGTGCACGAGTATAAACTGTATCCCCAAACTCCGAAAAGTATAAGAGTATAAACTGCTTCTTAACCCTCCAATAGGTGCATGAGGATAAACTGCTTCCTAGAACTCCGACTGATATAAGAGTATAAACTGCTTCCTGACACTCCAAAGAGTACACGAGTATAAACTGTTTCTCATTCCTCCGACCGGTATAAGAGGTTAAACTGCTCCCTGATACTCCAACAGGTATATGAGTCTAAACTATTTCCTTTCTTCCACGGGAAGTTCCTGGAGAGTGCCATGCGTGGTATTCTTAAGGATAACCCAATCGTGCATCTAATTCATTGATACACCCAGTTTTGTAAAGAAAGCTGGGGGTGGATAATTCATGTAACGGGAAGTTCCCGGAAGAATGTTAAATGTAATATTCTTAGGGATAACCCGGTCATGATGAATAAAGTGATAAACACTAAACCCCTAATTTACCAAAATTTTTTCAAACTTCTGCTATGTTCGTGCACTCAACACTTTCATTTGTTAGAGTCCGAATATAATTGACGAATTGTCAAACCCCTTCGTGTTAAGTCCTTATAACTTAACACCAGGAATTCCTTCCGAGTGATGTGTACATGTTAACACTCCTGCTGTGATTTGTACTCTCACTCTCACTTTTTACTTGGTCAAACCTTCCTACAGTTAGGACCAAAACCAAAATCCCCTCTCGATTCCTTCAATGAACGAGAGGCCCACAAATCAAGCGATCAAACCTTCTTACAGTTAGGATCGTTGCAAATCCCCCACTTGGTCAAACCTTCCTACAGTTAGGGCCAAAACCAAAATCCCCTCTCGATTCCTTCAATGAACGAGAGGTCCACTTTCAAATTGAGCGATCAAACCTTCCTACAGTTAGGATCGTCTCAAATCCCCCGCTTGGTCAAACCTTCCTACAGTTAGGACCAAAACCAAAATCCCCTCTCGATTCCTTCAATGAACGAGAGGTCCACTTTCAAATCGAGTGATCAAACCTTTCTACAGTTAGGGTCATCTCAAACTCCCGCTTGGTCAAACCTTCCTACAGTTAGGACCAAAACCACAATTCACTCTCGATAAACGAGAAATTCATCTTTACCTCGGTAATCAAACCTTCCGACAGTTAGGGTTATCCGAATCGCTTTGATTCTCGGAGTGGAGATCCCACTCTTAGTTTCACCTTTCCGGATTCTGGGGGTGGAGATCCCACCCCGAGTCTCCTTTTCAAACAGGGAATAGAATATAAAATTCTTCCTTCCCACACCAACTCCTTTTCCAAGAATGTAGGATTCATCCTAGGAATTTTATCCCGAATCCTAAGAAGGAATAAGTCTGCGCCTAACACGCGCTGCCGGTTTAGTCTTTTTCCGATTGAAAAAGACACCAGAGTTCGATTCTGGGGTATTTTATCCTGAAACCTAAGTAAGGATAAGTCGATGCCTAACACGCATCGCCGGTTAGTTCTTAACCGTCAAAAAGAACCCCCGTCCGCATATTCAACATTGCGGCAGGTTGTTATTAATAACACCGAAATCCATGCCTCACACGCATGGGGAATTTCATCCTGAATCCTAAGCAAGGATAAGTCGACGCCTAACACGCGTCGCCGGTTTAGTCTTTTTCCGATTGAAAAAGATACCAGAGTTTGATTCTGGGGAATTTTATCCCGAAGCCTAAATAGGGATAAGTCAGCGCCTCACACGCGTCGCCGGGTAGCCTATTCCCGTAACAATGGCGAAGTCTATGTATTCGAATTCATAGCACAAAGTCTCAGAGAATTCAATCTCTGAGCACAACGTTACATGCGAACGGATTTAAACAATCCGCATGCTAGCCCGACTCAAACGGTAGTCGGTAAAGGCTAATCAAATCCGTTTAAGGCTGAGGGTTAGCTAAAAACCTAAAGTCAACGCCTAACACGCGTCGCCGGGTAGCCTATTCCCGTAACAAATGGTAAAGTCTATGTATTCAACGTCATAGCACAAAGTCTAAAGGAGTTCATTCCTTTAGCTTAACGTCACATGCGGAACGGACTTAAACAATCCGCATGCTAGCCCGACTCAAACGGTAGTCGGTAAAGGCTCATCAAATCCGTTGATGGCTGAGAATTTGCCAAAAATTCTATACATGCGAGTCATTGACGTATCAACTTTATGAGTTGGTCTCGTGACTTGAGCATCCAACAACTTTGGGATAAGATCCACGCTCCAACACCTTAAGAGCTTAAAACTGTGTATACTCCAGCAGACGTACGAGTATAAACTGTGTCAGACGTCGAACAATACGTCACAATGAAGCCTGGACGCCGGACAACGCGTCGCAATGAAGTTTAAACGCCGGACAATGCGTTGTAAACAAGGATTCAACGCAGTCAATCGATGATCAGTTCTGTGTTGAAGCAGCAAACTCGAGCTAAAAAAGCAAGAAATCAAGGATCGACTTCAAAGTTCGAAATTCCGACAACGGTCAGACAATAAATGCAGCACCGGAATCCTCACAGGCGTTCTACAAAGCACTGAATGACCTGGTGGAATTGAAGGAATCCAGAACAGAAGCCATTCCAAAGTCCCGTCACACCGACTGAAGGTTGGGACAATCACATCCAAAGTATTCCAGACTCTTCTATAAAAGAACGAGGCTGAAATACTTTGGAGGGGGTATCTGTAGGCGTATAAAATTGCCTATAGGTCCCACGATACAGCTCGACGACGCCGATTCAACAAGCGGACTATCGAGCGACGTATCCAAGCACGACCGTTATCCCGCTAACGCCGAAGCCAAACCTTACGCAACGGAGCAGGTTAACGACGCAACGAAGCCAACAAATCGCACCCCAGCATTGGAACGCATCCACTCGCACGCGGAATCAAACCAACGTTTCGGGGAATCACCGAGTCATCTAAACAAGAGCGAACTCGGTGATATGACGATCGAATCAAGATCGGTTTCGGACTCGAACTCAGAAGTGGGTTTACTGCCAAATCAGGAATCGGATCAAAACGAATCGAATCCGAACAAGTCAACCACACAACCGAATCGGAACCCGAACGACAGAACCCGAACAACGGAGAACCGGAAACACCGAAAAACCCGAACGACGGACAAAACGAACACCTAAGGGGGCTCGGCTTGGCCGAGCCACCCGCAGGTGGCTCGGCCAAGGCCGAGCCACCCACAGGTGGCTCGGCCAAGGCCGAGCCACCCACAGGTGGCTAGGCCAGTTCTGTGCCCGAGGCACAGTCTCGAGCGCCTATAAATAGGCCTTTGGTTCATTCATTCAAGGGGTTGGATTTTGGGAGGAGGCGAAGCCCTGCTGGATTGAAGACTCAGATCTAAACAAAGATCCAAACTTTGAAGGCTTCGGAGACTTGGAATTCCAGATCTGGTGCTCAGTGAACGTCAACGTCAAACAAGGCAGGAGTTCGAGAGGATCGGATCTGAGATCTACACGATTTTCCTCCGGATCTAAGCTTGGTTCTTAGATCCCGAGAAGAGTCTCGAATTCGCTTGGTCGATTTCGACACTTGGGCTACTATTTCCTTGGTGAATTAGTACCCCCACTCGGCTATTATTTCCTTCGTGAGATAATACCCGTCATATCGTGTAGATCCGACCGGATCGAGATCACGCGGTGGTCCACGGCAAATAACCCCGGCGCAGGCAAAGAACCCACACAAAGCGAGTGACCGCAAAACAGGAGCTCGCGATTCGTTCGACATAAAAGGAAACAAAATTGTAATCTTTCTTTTATTTTCTTTGATTTTCGTTGTAACCGGATCTTATAAAAAGACCGGATTTCTGTAATCGATAAACTATTACGAAAGTGTACAATGATATCAATGAAGAAAGACTCGATTTTTCCCGCGAACAACGAGCTAATATGAAGATCATGAGCTTGAGTATATTGTTTGTAGCATAGTTTATATTATGTGTGTTAATGCTTAAAGCTCAAACCACACACACACACACGATTTCTTGGTTTATCCACTTTTCGATTTATCCACAACCACAAGTTTTTGCAAACTATAGATACATTTATAAACATCTATTTATGTGGATAAGTTGTTTTTAGTTTAGCTATAGATATGAAACAAATAAACAAATTCATACACATACTTATATGTTTCATATTCTATCGTATTTGGAAATATATTATGTTTTTGGATTATAGACTTTATGAAAATATCTCATATTTTTTTTATCAAGTTTATAAATCTATTGGGAAGTGTTTCAAAATTTGTTTGAAGTCATTTTGTCAAAATACAAAATTTTAAGTTTTTAACAAGTTCATATTTTGACTGATTTTACAAAATGATGAGTTTTTACAATTGGGAAGTGTAATTTAAAAAATTCTTTTTGTAATATGTTTATAAACATTTCCTAAAGTTTTATATTTTTTAGAATTTATTTGATATTTTTAAAGAGGGTTTAAAGTTAGTTTTTACTATTCATATCAGGTTGTATGCATGTTATGAGTCGACTTATAACTATAGCAAGTCGACTCAAGAAGTGTTGTGTAGTTAGTATTTTTAGTCTGATGAGTCGACTCGTAACTGTAGCGAGTGTTAGACCCTAGGGAGGGGTGATTAGGGTCTTATGTTAATCTAATCTGATTAAATACCAATTAAAAATAATTAATAAGTTATCCTAGCCAGTATGAAATATAGCAACTATATAAGCTAGGATATGCAATATGAACAATGAGATATATCCTATATGATGAAATATATATGCAAGGATATATAAACTAGCACAAGATGATATATCCTAACAAAGAGATATACAATAAGATATGTGCAAGGATATGCAAACACAAGGGGTAAACAATATGAACTAGATAGTGGACAAGCTAAATAATGAGACAATGGCGATATGATCAATGAGCACAAATATGAATAAACGCCAAAGCATATTCAAACACACAATATGATCACGGAGTTTGGATCTTCCGTCCTACGTCTCCACTCCCCACTCCTGGGGAGAAATCCACTATCACAACCGGGTTTTCTACGCTCACCCGAATAACGTTTACACCTCACAGTGTCGGTTTTCAACGCTCACCGATCAACGTCACTCCTCACAATCGGTTTTCTAGTTCACCGAAAACTTCACAACACACTCGGTTTTCTAGCTCACCGAAAACCTTACAACACTCACAATATAACAAATATAAATTTGTTCTCTACAATAGATGAGAACTCAATTAAGCACAACTCAATGTTACAATCTCTCACAACCCTAATATAGTATGTATGCAAATACAATAAGCTCAAGTGGGTGCGTGTAACAATGAGATATAAATAAAAACTTAACTTAATAAGAACTAGCAATAAGATTGATATGAAATACAATAGTAGAAATGCTAGAAAATAGAGTTAAGGAAACTTCTCTATAAACACAAAGAGAGGATGAAAGGATATTGAAGATGAATTCCTCAACAGATGATGCAAACTCCTCTTTGTAACAGCAAACCCCAAAAACAAACTAAACAAACTTAAACTCTTTTAAAACTTGTTAAAACATTCTCTTAGATGGTTGTAAGTGTTAAGGGATGATGGGTATTTATAAGAACTCAAGACAACAACCCAAAGCCAAAGAAAAGCCCAAAAAACGAGGTAAATCCCTAAAAAATCGGAACCAGGAAAAATAGAGCCGTTGTAGCAATCTGGTAGATTTGATTTTTCTACGTCTCTGGCTTTATAAAATCAATTAAAAATAGTAAATTAATTCCAAAAATCATGAAATTTTGAGAAAAGGTTCTAGACATGACGATAAACATTCTAGAGAAATAATTTCTAAAATATCATTTCCCAGTTGAGAGAAATAAATATTTGAACACAGATATACAGTTTTTGAAAAAACTGCTGAAAACTCGATTTTGTAAATTCAATTGAAAATAACAAAACAACTCCAAAATTAGTAATCCTTGGGAAAATGTTTGTATATATGAAGATAAACATGTAAACGAAGAAATTTTTCAAATCAGATTTCCCAATTGTGAAAATGCATCAGTTTTGTAAAAACATGCACGGACACATGCACGTACATGAACAAAAAACTTGATTTTTCTAAAAACGAGTTCAAACAACTTGGAAACACTTTAGAATAGATTTATAGACATTATACAATATATAAAAATAGTATGAACAAGTCTTTAATCCATAAACACAATATTTTTCTAAATACAATAGAATATGAAACAAACAAAAGTGTATATGAAGATATATATTGTTTCATATCTACATAACTAAACCAAAACAACTTAACCATATGAAAACAAACATGTATATATATAAATATGTATTTGTTTCATATTTAAACTTAAAAATCAAAACTTATATATATATATATATATATATATATATATATATATATATATATATATATATATATAAAACCAAATATGTGTATGTGTGTATATGATTGAGCTTAGAGTACCAACACACATAATATATAAACCTAAACTAAATTACCCAAGCTTGATGAAGGTCTTCAATGAGCTCAACTTGGTACACTTGCGGATAAAGCTTGAACTTGGATCTTCAACTTGAATTTGCATAGCTTCAACCATTATTCTACCAACCTCCATTTGATATGATCGTTATGGCGCAATCCATCCATCATCCAACTCGTTGTTTGCCTAGAATAAATACGAAAACACAAATACTAGACAAACAACATTAGAAGTAAATTATTTGTTAAACATCATCAAAATAAGAAGGCCAACAGCGAGTCGACCCATGAGCATGAGTCGACTCATGAATTTATGAGTTGACCTATAACTGTTGTGCAGCCTACAACAGCTAGTTTTGATTTGACCTATGAACAGTACAAGTCGACTCATAACACTGTTAACAGTTAGTTTTCTAGAATATTGAATTTTTGGATTTATTTTGTCTTTTTGCTTTTTTTATCTTGGTTTTTGTTTCATGAGCCTATATATACCCCATGCCCTCATACTTCATTCATCATTCAAGAAAATTTTAAAAGAGGTTTAACAAGTGTTTAAGGATATTTAAGAGTTTGTTTCAAGTGAATTTTGTGTGAAGTTATTTTCACAAGAGGAGGAGATCATTCTTTGGTGTTTGAGTTTCAACCTTCCAATCTCTCTCTCTTAATTTTCAGAGAAGTTTATGCTAAACTCATCTCTAGCTTTATTTATATTTGTTTGACTATAATTTCTTAAGCTAGATTACTTATTGAGTTTGCATTTTATATTTTCTCATTATTTACACACACAACCATTGAGCTTTAGTATTTTTACACATATTGTATACTTGGGTTGTGGGATTGTAACTTTGAGAGTAGGCTTACATTGAGTTCTCATCCATTGTAGAGAACAAACAATTTGTATTTGTGCTTTATTGTGAGATATACTTTGTAATACACTTGTATACCGAGAGGAGTGTGTGGTGAGAGGGGTCGATTCCAAGAGGAGTGACGTCGGTAGTAAAGCCAAGGGAGAGGTTGTAAATCTGAGCACTTAAGGAAGGTGATACGGGCTAGGCCAACACTTAGAGGGTGTAGAGTGTGATTACAAGTATGTGAGATTGTGAAAGTTTTCGGTAAGCTAGAAAACTAATTGTGAGGTGTAAATGTTTTAAGTGAACGTTGAAAACCCGTTGTGATAGTGGATTCTCCCCGAGAGTGGGGAGCGGAGACGTAGGTCGGAAGGACCAAACTCTGTGATCACCTTTGTGTGTTTGTATTGATTATTTGCACATATCTCATTTGTATTTTAGTTCATGTTTATATTGCCCTTTATTTATATTGCATATTCTTGCTCATAATTAGTTGTATATCATACTTGAAAGAGTAAATTGTTAAAAGTTTTTAAATTAGCATTAACTTGGTTTAGATTAGCACATTACCCTATCCCCCCCTCTAGAGTAATTTCACGCACCACTCATAAGAATTCAACAAGAGAAACCCCTTTCAAGTCGACCTATGGTGCCGAAGCAGTCACCCTAGTTAAAGTCGGCATGCCGACAATTTGACTATGACATTTTGACTAGGACTCGAATGAGAAGTAGCTTCGAATCGGACTTGACCTTATTGATGAAGTCTGAGAAAAAGCCCTCCGATCCCAAGTCGTCAACCAGCAATGCATCACCTGAAACTACAATAGTAAAGTCCGCCCCCATAGGTTCAATGTTGATGATCTTGTCCTCTGAAAGGTAGCATTCAACAAAGACACTATTGTAGGCGTATAAAATTGCCTATAGGTCCCTTATCACAGCTCGGCACAGTGATTCGACAAACCATCGAATGACGAGGCGACGAGGTCAACAAATCGCACGCGAGCAACGGAATGCATCCATTCGCATGCGGAATCAAGCCAACGGTTCGGGGAGTCAACGAGTCATCCAAACAAGAGCGAACTCGGATGAATCACGATCGAATCAAGATCAGTTTCAGACTTAAATTTAGAGGTGGATCTACTGCCAAATCGGGTCAACGAATCGAATCCGAACCAATCAACCACACAACTGAATCACGGACAAAATGGATACAATGACAAAAATGACGGAACCCAAACACCTAGAGGGGCTCGACCGAAACCGAGCCACCCTGAGGTGGCCGGCCCAGATCTGTGCAAAGGCACAGATCTGGGTGCCTATAAATAGGCCAAGGGGTTCATTTGTTTTGAGGACTTTTTGAAAAAATGGAGAGCCGAAACTCTGTCGAATTGAGACCTCATCTTGGAGTTTTTGAAGGCTTGAAGACTTGGGCATTCGGATCTGGTTCTTGGCGATCATCAACGCCAAATAAGGCAAGAGTTCGAGAGGACCGGATCTCAGATCTACGTAG
>BQKN01065116.1:219466-231223 GCA_022839385.1 Asparagus kiusianus
TTTGATTTTCGTTGTAACCAGATCTTATAAAAAGACCGGATCTTTGTAATCGATAAACTATTACAAGAGTGTACAATGGAATCAATGATGAAAGCTACAGTTTTTCCCGCGAACAACTATAGGCATTAAAAATTACCTATAGGTTCCCGAACACAGCTCGAGACAAAATGAAGACAAAGAATGTCGTCATCCAAGTCAGAGAGGATCATCCGATACTAAGAAGAAGCAAAGAAGCGCGTGAAACGAAAAAACGACAAGGCTTAAAGCTGTTACACAACTAGTGAGACAACCTAAGCTGTCTCGGGTTTTGAGACACCAAATAGTTTCTTGGGTTCTGAGACACCAAATAATATCTCGGGTTCCGAGACAGCAAAGCGTGTCTCACGGGCCGAGCCAACATAAGCTGTCTCAGAAATGCTGAGGTGATATGACGTAGTTTTTAACAGTTTTCTCAATTTTTGTGCAGTCCATGTGGCTCCATAACCGCTTAGGAGTATCCATAAATACGGGAAAGTTGTTATAAACTAAAAATCCACCAAATTGACCATCGATTGCGAATTCTTATCCAAAAGCACGACATCCGAGGCCTGTAAATACCCCCTCACGCACTTATGAAAGGGACTGAGGAATTGGCGAAGTGCTGATGGTTTGAGAGCAGAAACCCACGAATTTTAGAGAGAGATGCTGAGATCTTGGTGAACTTCATACATAAAAAGGAAGTTTTTGAAAGATCTAAAGGCCTTTATTTGTTTTCTCGGTATTCAAACCTTGATTTGATATCATGAAGAGTATTTATCTCACATTGTTGAGATAACTACTTTTGTTCTATTTTCAAAAACAAAATAAGAACATCGAGCCTTCTTCATGATCAATCCGGATCTGTGAATTAGTGGTCCACAGACTAACGCATCCCTGGTATAGGCAAAGATTGTATGCAAGAAATGATTGATAAATAATCTCTGCGTGTGTTTCTAGGAAATCCTCTTTTTGTTTCTTTTGTAAAGAGAAGTCTTATAAAAAGGCTCACTCTTGTCATTCTGTTGTATCGATAAACGATTGTAATGGATTCTGCAAAGAAATCAATTTTGGATGCAAACACACTGGCGACCATAGTGGGAACCAACGGTCTCATTGCGGAGACCAGAGTGTCACAACTGATCAAGATCCTAGTTGATTTAGCGATCGAGTATGAGTTCGACCAAGCAAAGTTTGAGGAGTGCCTCTCATCCTCCTCCTCAAGATCTTCCTCACCCCACAAGTGCAGAAAGATCTCTTCTTCAAAGAAGGTTCCTTAGTCTTCAACTCAGATGAAGGCCCATGGTGATGAGTCTCACCTAATTGCTGCTGAGGCTACCCCTCGCAACGCCTCTCTGGCATCTAATCATGTTGAAGTCTCTGCTAGCGGCAACTCCTCCTTAGTCAAGGAGTTTTTTCACGAAAGCTCGTGAACTCTGACGAAGAGGGCTCGTCGAAGGCAGCACCAATGTCTCATTCGTCAGTTCGCTAAGGCCTTGGAGTAGGTTGATGGAGTTCACTATTATGCGGATCTAGAGTTAATGAAGCGTCGAGTGATTCAGGCACCCCAACGATAATATATTGACATTTCCTCCAAACCAACAACCGATTAATGGGTTTGTGTCAAAAGGACTCGTTCAATTCTCAAGGAACGCATCCAGAAGCATCGTACACATGCCATGCACATGTGTGCTCTTGGGCAAAAAGCATAATAAATGAAGAAGGAGAAGTTGGCCAAAGAATCACTAAAATCCCACAAGATCTAGGTGCCAAAGTCCAAGACTATGCCGAAATCAAGTACAAAGGAAGCAGGGTGTCTCATCCAAAGCTAAGATAGCCCAAGCTATCTCGTAAACTGAGACAGCCTAGGGTGTCTTGGCCAAGGCCTAGACACACCCCCTATCTCGCCCAAGCAATCAACTCCACGACAGCTCCCTCACCTCTATCGACATCCGCTCCTGATCCATCTGCTACCATACCTCTGGTAAAGCCTCAGGGAAGCCTGGACCTAATAAAATTCAAGATTATGATGGCAGATTGCCTTGACCCTTTGCACGAAGACCGAGGAAAAGCTCCTGTTAAAAAATGCTTGGGTCCAGTGAACAAAACCTAAGTAGTTCTACAGACTGGGTGTCGTGCACGTCCTCCCGTTAAGACAAAGTCCTCCCTTCTTAGGAAAATTCCTATCATCGCCCACTTGGGATTTCGTGTTGAAGCCCAGGATCCTGTTAAGAATCCACGCTCACAAATGGGTGACTGTAACTGAGTGACTTATGAGAATGCCAGCAAGGCGTCATATCCCCAGAAGAAAACGTGTCCGTCAAAAGACGACACTACACCTGGGAAGTCACACCAACTAATGATAGGTTGCTCTAGTTATTATGCTGATGAGTTGTACTATCAGGCTGGGGGTGTGAATGAATCTCAAAAGAGGACCCTCCGAGAAACAAACTCTCATTGTCCATGCAAAAGGCTTATCAGAGCAGTATTATCAGAGTGTACTTGCCCTAAGACCGCTCCACAGAGGGTCTCGGTATTCCAAAGGCTTTCCACCGAAGCGTCAAAACCCAAATCAAAGACGCTTCCATAAGAGAAGATAAACTATCCAAGATGATGAACCCCCAGAAGTCACTATCAACATGGCTGATGAAGGTGTTTGCATCAAAAATTGATTTCTTTGTAGAATTCATTACAATCATTTATCGATACAACATAATCACAAGAGTGAGCCTTTTTATAAGACTTCTCTTTACAAAAGAAATAAAAATAGGATTTCCTAGAAATGCACGCAAATATTTTTTATCAAGTGCTGCTTGCGTGGGATCTTTGCCTGTGTCGAGGATGCGTAGCCCGTGGACCATCGATTCACGGATCCCGATTTATCGTGAAGAAGGCTCGATGTTCTTATTTTGTTTTGGTGAAAAGAACAAAAGTAGATATCTCAGCAAGGTGAGATAAATACTCTTTCCAATATAAAATCAAGGTTTGAATACCAAGGAAAACAACTGAAGGCCTTTTGATCTTTCAAAAACTTCCTCTTTATGCATGAAGTTCACCAAGATCTTCGCCTCTCTCTTTGAAATTTGTGGGTTTCTACTCTTAAACCGTCAGCAAGTCACCAATTTGTTAGTCCCTTTCTCAAATGTGTGTGTGTGTGTGGGTGGGTGGGGGGGGGGGGGTATTTATAGGCCTCAGATGTCATGTTTGTGGATAGGAATTCGTAACTGACCATCAATCTAGTGGATTTTTAGTTTATAACGACTTTTCCATGTTTAAGGATATTCCCAAGGTAGTTATGGAGCCAGTGGACCACACGAAAACTAAGAAAACCATCAGAAAACACATTGTTGGCTTCACTGTGCATGAGACACATTGGTGTGTCTTGCCACCTGAGACACACTGAGGTGTCTCGGCACCTGAGATGCATTTATATGTCTCGAGTTTCGAGACACTTCAAAATGTCCCCCTGATTGTGTGACAGTTTTGCCGTTTGTCGTTCTGTCATTTTGCGCATTCCTTTGCTTTTTTTTAGCATCAGATAATCCTTTCTGACTCAGATGATGACGTTCTTCGTCTTGAGCTATATACGGGAACCTATAGGTAATTTTTAATGCCTACAGATACCCCCTCTAGAGTTTTTAGCCTCCTCAGTACCTTATCGAGGAGTCTGGAATACTTTAGATAAGATAGGTTCTACTTTAAATCTCTTCAGTATTTTATTAAGGAGATTTTGTGAACTGGACCCGTAAGTGGCTTTAATTCTTTAACTTCTTTAACTTTCAGTTTACTCAGTATTTTGTTGAGTATTCTAAAATACCTTCGGTGCTTCGTTTATCGCTTGACCGTTTTTGAAATCTAAAACTGAAACTGATGCATTAATGTTTGAACTAGCTCGAGTCATTGAGTCGATGTTGAACCGATCATCTTTGTCGGGAGTTCACATCTGATTTGCAATTGAACTCTTGGGGGTAATAGAATTATCCCAAGCCTGATTTTAGCAAAATTATCGAATTATTGACTGGTGTTAACCTCTGTTGCAGCGTAAATACAGTTTATACTCGTACGTAACTAGAGTCTACACAGTTTAAGCTCTTAAGGCTTTAGAGCATGGAGGTACAGTTTATACTCATATACTCATTAGAGTTCGGGATTAGTTTAACCTCATATACCTATTGGAGGTTCAAGGAGAAGCAGTTTATACTCGTATACTCAATCGAGTATGGATACGTACCTCAATCGCATCAAAAATAGGCAAAAATAGGCAAAAACACGTGCGAAAACACCCGCGGGACCCATCCTATGTGCGAGACAGGCCCGTGTACCTCGCATGTGTGTGAGACAGCTCAAACTGTCTCACAGTGTGAGACACACTAATGTGTCTCAGCGAGGCGGTCGGATGAGTCGGTTCACAGGGGGTTTAAGTTTTGGGATTCTTGGCTTTTTTCCTCTAACCTCCTGCTTTTCCTCTTTCAAAAACTCACTAAAAATTCTATAAAGGAGTCCTCCAATCTCTTCCCTCCTCCTCTTGATTTTTGGCTGAAAAGGGTAAGTTTTTCCCTAGGATTTTGAGTTCTTGATTAGAGTTTCAAGTTTTAATCCCCTTTTCCTTTGTTAATTGTGTTCACCCTTTGCTCTTCTCTTGTCTTTGGCAGTAACCGAAGATACTCCTTAATCTTTTTAAGGATTCTCGAGTTCCCCTTTGTGATTCCTCTTTAAACCCTAGCCGTTCTTTGAGGTAAAATCTCTTCGCTCGTGTTTTTCTTAATAAAGACTTGATTTTTTTCTTGATTCTTGTTGAAAACCGAGCTTAGGGGTGCTTGGTTATGTTTTTTGGGTTGTTTTGCTTGAGATTTACTCATGAAACCCTAACCTTTTTGTAGGATTTTGGCAATTATTCTTGGGATTGAGCCGTTTTCTTGATTCACCGCACTTTAGTCCTATTGTCCCTTGGTAAGAACCGAGTCTTTGGATACTTGGTGATGATTTTTGCATCTTTCGTTTGAATTTTAACCCAAAACCCTACCTTTTTTGTAGGATTTTCGATCAAGGTATCATCTTTTACAATGTCTCTCAAGAGGTCTCGCATCCCGAGGAGTAGGTCGCCCTCTCAGTCAGTCAAGAGAGAGGCTCCTACGTCTTCGTCATTCGGAGGTAAGTTTTTACTACTTTGGTCAATTCAGAAATTGATATTTTGGATATGTATCCTCGCTTGTCCTCCTTTGCGAGGCATACTGTAAGAGCCAATATCTTCTTTTGTGGGGGTCGACGCTTAAAAGATGTGTTTTTCTTGGTCAAAACACATCTCAAGGACAAAAGAGGCGATTTTGCACTATCTCGCTATTCGTAGAGCAGAGTATATTATCGTGTTGTTTACGCGACAGTGTACGTTGTCTCTCATGTGCAAAATAGTTGAAATCATCTCGTAAGTCACAAGGCAGTGACTCTATCTCGCAGATTCGTGAGATGAGTTCAACTCCTTGTTTTGCCTTAGAAATATTGTTTAACTGCGTTTAATAAATACGCTCTTACTAGTCGCACTCGATTTTTCGTCGATGGAGTTCTCACCCTATGCGATGAGTGGTCGAGGTGGCATCTTCTATGCTTCTTTCAACGAAACGACCATTATCGATAGGGCCCCTCAATTCAATAGAGGTGTGCCTGTAGAAATCCCCGGGCTTGTTAAGGAGGGAGATCATCACACCATGTGACATTTGATGAGTGATGCACCTCTCACGAGAGATCCAACCATGACTGAGCCATTGAGGAAACCCGACTTCATGTTTGGCAACTCAGTTGAGGATCCAAGCATCCTGAATTATGGCCCAGAACAGTGGCTGAATGAGTATGAAGGAGGCCCCTGATTCCTCCCTCTGATTTCTCATCACTATGCCCTAACACACTTAAGCAACTTGGCTGTGGGACGACAGATGGATTGGAATCTGACTGAGGATCAGGAGTAAGTACATTGTGGGTTTATTACCGAAGGCAAGACTCTATATTCACGGGCTTCATCCTGGTGTGCTAAGACAGGATGAAATTCCGCCGAACGAGCTATCGACCAGGGCTAACACGGTACGAAACCGCCTCACGAGGATAAGCCGGGAGTTACCTATCAAAGGTTTTAGGTGCTTCGGTTCACTCCTCAGCCGATAAGTGGTGGACGAGGATAACAAGCTACGTCCTTAGTCGACGAGGCCCAGTGTTGAGCGAGAGAGGGTTATATCGTGCCATCCGGGCTAGCATGTATGGCCTCTCCCTGAGCGCGAGTCATTTCTTAGCACTGCTAGAAATTTACAACCCAGACACCAATATGTTCTTACCTCGCTATTTTTCTTGAATTTCTATAATTTTCTATGATTTAAAGTCTACGTTTTATATTTATTTAAATGATATTAATATTTATAAATTAATTTTATGCGGTGAAAATTTATGGAATTTATCTATTGTGTTATCGATGTTGTTACATGCCATTTTGAATAATACGTTGTATTATTTTTATTATTACGTATATTTTTGTATAATATGTTGTATTATTAATTACATATTATTTGTATAATTTGCTGTATTATTTCTATTGTTACATATTATCTGTCGTATTAGTATAACTTGTACGTTTTAATGTGTATATCATTATCCCATAATTGTTTGATTTTAAATATAAGTAAATATATTTTATTTATTAATTATTCTCGTTTAATTGTATAACATGGGTATATTTCGACTATTTCGTATCAACTGTTGTATTAGCTCAACATGTACGTTTTTATTTATAGATAATTATTATGTAATTAGTTTAATTTTTAAGTACCCAAAATTATTTATTATAAATATTTTTGTTTTAAATACCCAACCCAAACCCTAACTAATACATGTATATAAATCTTGTTTTATTTCTTTTCTTTTCGTATCATGCAGCCGCCACACCTTCTCTCTCTCCTCATCTCTCTCTCTCGTTTCTCGGACTGCAACCCCACCTCAGCAGCTTCCTGGAGCCGCCGCCTTGGCCACCGTCACCGCTAACCCAACCCCGTCAGCCTACGCCGCCCGTCGCCGGCCTCCTCCAACCTCGCCCCGTTCGACAAGCTAGCCCCGCCTCCGACACCCAAGCCCCTGACCACCAGAGCTCCGCCTCCATCAGCCTTCCTCTCGTCCCCAACCACCACAGCCGCCGCCTGAGACCGCGTCCACTTCCCCAGCAGCCGCACCTCTGCCCGTCGTCGCTGTTTCCTCGAGCTCGAGCACAGCCCGACAGCCGCCTGACCGTCGACTTGAGCAGCCGCCGACCAGAGCCCTCTAACCCCCATCACGTCCTCCCGCTAGCCTACACCTCCGGCCATCCTCCAGCCACCAGATCCGCAGGCCGCCGCCTCCTCCTGCAGCTGCGAACCCCGTGACAACCGCCCTTGCAGCCACCTGACCCGCAGCCCTTGCCGGAGTTCCCCCAACGACCCGCTGCTGCCACATCATCGATCCCGACAACTCAATCTCCAGCGCCTCCCGGAGCTCGTCACCGAAGTCCCCTCGCCTTGGCTAGCGCCGCTGTCCGCGCCATCGGCGTCGATTCGTTCGACGAACCCCGAGGCAAGATCCCGCTCCTCTTGAATCGTCATTTCCTATTTATATCTGTCGTTAATTACTTACATAGATTAGATTATGAATTGTTATTATTTGCGTGGGTTTGTTGATGAATTGGTGAATTATCTGTTTATGTTAATTAATAATTTTTTTTATTTGCGTGGGATTGTTTGCTGAAGAATATTAATTATATCATGGTAATATGATAAATGACATTTTCAGAAAAATTATAATGAATTAAAAGAAATTATTTCGACAAAAGAATCATTTTTAGATAAATATTATAATTTAAAAGAATTTATTTTGGAAAATGAATTAGTTTAGATTAATTGTTAAGCGAAATAATTTAAAATGAATTAATTTAGAAAAAGATTATTTTCTAAATTATGTAGATGCTGTTTATGATTTATAATTCTTATTTTGATTATCTGATATGCTATGATATTATTGCACATGATTAGTTGCATTGATTATTCCATGTTGTGATTGAGAATCATTAGGAGTTTATGACTATAATGACCTGTGTGACATGAATAAGATCTAGAGACTTGTGTATTGTTGACTTAGAAAACAAGAAGAGTTGGGATGGGAAGGTCTGGGTTCATGTTATCGGATATGTTGTTGTTTATTTCCAGGCTCGCACCAGTGAATCGTTTCGCACTGGGGTGGGTCTGAGGAGCAGTGATTGGATATGTTTATTGTTATTTCCAGGCTCGCACCAGTGAATCGTTTCGCACTGGGGTGGGTCTGAGGGGTAGTGATTGGATATGTTATTGTTATTTCCAGGCTCGCACCAGTGAATCGTTTCGCACTGGGGTGGGTCTGAGGAGCGGTGATATAGTGATTATTGATTATTTCCAGGCACGCACCAGTGAATCGTTTCGCACTGGGGCGGGTATGAGGTACTAGTGAGATGTGGTTGTTAACCAGATATCCGATAATATGAACTTTGACTCTGTGTGAGATGTGAACCAGTGAACTGTTATAAGATGGCTAGTTACATGACCTCATTTCTTGGCTAAGTATGAGTTCTTGTGAGATATAGGCTAGTTGTGTTTTATTTCACACATAGATCGGGATTAATATTTAATTATCTATAATTTGAGACATATGGTATATACATGAGGGTTTCCTTGTTTGGATTATTTTGCTCGACGTACTACATCTCAAGTTATAGGTATTTAAGTATCAATTCTATCTAGTGTATGCCCTTGTGACTTGGATGATTAGACTGATCGCTAGCTGCATGATCTTGTTACTTGATCGATTTTGGATGCTTTATGTTATCATGATTTAGTAGTGTTTTCATGTTGATTTGTGGATTTCAATTGTACGTTCTTTTGTTGTTTCTTTTATCGTATCGTTTTTCGCATTGGATTTCCGTTCGTGGTATTTTCTTTGTGGGGTCGGGTCTTGCCGTGTGCTATACACGCTGACGTACACCTATTTTCTTTGGTGTACGTCAGACTTAGAGGAAGAACAGGTTCAACAGGAGTCAGAAGATTCTCAACAGGAGTGCCTTGTAGACAGAGCAGAAGAAGGAGTCGAAGCCTATTCTTTGATGGTTCCAGTTTATTTTTATAGTTCTTTCTTTTTCCATTGATCGATGTATATTTGTATCTCTTCAGTATTCATTTGTTCAGTTTTGTATAAGGGCATGTTGACCCGAATATTATGTCTCGGATGTTATCTTATTGTGATATGATATGTATTCTTTTATTCTGAGTTGTCTATTATATTCTTGCTATGTGTGATCGGGGACATGTGACTTCGTATATTATATTTTTGACGCTTAGTGTATTGGATTGAGAAGAAAAGAAAAGAGGAAAAAAATAATAGTGTATATTTCTTCTCAATCTAATACGTCGCGTGCTTGTTCACGTTTCGATTTCCGGGTATTTTGGGAAGCGGGGCGTGACATCTCATTGGACTCAATTTCGTCAAAAAAGCTAGGGGTCGATACAAAGTTCGAGGAGAATACAAAGTTAAGAACCAAAACCTGATTACGTATCAAGAATGGCAGCATTGCCCACCAACAGGAAGTTCCTAGAGAATACTATGCATAATATTCTTAGGGATAACCTGACATGAGAAGTTCCTGGAGAATACTACAAATGGTATTCTTAAGGATAACCCTAGATTAACTGATTATTTAAGATGAAGACCAATCATCTAAATAATTCATTCTTAATCATTACAAAAAATGGTTAAGACTCCCCACTGTGGTTATTTAATCATTACCAAGACGATTAAAACTCTCCCACTATGATTCTAAATTCCCTCAGAGATGAAGCACATCTCATCGGCTTCAAATCATCGGGGATGAATTGTTTGAGTCCTTCTTGGTCATAGATATTTTCTTGGTAAATAGGATTTCCTTATGAAGCAAAAGGTAACAAAATACCTTCTTTCCTTCATCCATAATCCTTGGTTGCTTTCAATCACCAGTATTAATTTTTTTAAACCCTCCCACCGTGACTCTTCGAACACTCTTTTGTTGAGATGAGATTCAATGACTCCACTCGATTGATCTTCCCTCACGAAATTCCCACTGTTTAATGGTTGAGTGTTCGATAGTTAACATCCCTCCACCACAAAATTCCTCACTGATCAAATCAATTGACGGTGGGTCTACAAAATCAAGTTCATTGGGCATAAAGGAAGCAAGAGATAAGAAAATACCTTCTTTCCTTCTATTATGGTTAAATCCACACCATTTCCCACTGTGTCTAGACCTTTAATACTCCCACTATTAAAGTCCTGACATAGTACTTAAAATTTTAACTTGTCGATCCGTGGTGATTATCAAACCCCCTTCGTGTTAATTTCTTGCAACTTGACACCAAAAGTTCCCACTATATTGACAAAGTGATTTATGCAAATCAACACTCCTACTGTTATTTGCACTACCCCACTCCTATTTGGTCAAGCCTTTTAACAGCTAGGGCCAATGCCAAAATCTCCTCTCGACTCCTTCCATGAATGAGAGATCTGCACAAATTGGACGATTAAACCTTTGAACAGTTAGGATCATTCCAAACACCCCCATTTGGTCAAACCTTTGAACAGTTAGGGCCAAAGCCAAAATCACATCTCTATTACTTCCATGAATGAGAGGTCCACTCAAATTGGACGATTAAACCTATGAACAGTTAGGATCATTTCGAACCCCTCCCACTTTGTCAAACCTTTAAACAGTTAGGGTCAAAGCCAAAATCCCCTCTCAATTCCTTTCATGAATGAGAGGTCCACTCAAATTGGACAATTAAACATTTGAATAGTTAGGATCATTCCAAACCCCCCCATTTGGTCAAACCTTTGAACAGTTAGGACCAAAGCCAAAATCCACTCTCGATTCCTTCCATGAATGAGAGTTCTACTCAAATTGGACAATTAAACATTTGAACAGTTAGGGTCATTTCAAACCCCCGATTTGGTCAAACATTTGAACAGTTAGGGCCAAAGCTAAAATCCCCTCTCGATTCCTTCCATGAATGAGAGGTCCACTCAAATTGGACGATTAAACCTTTAAATAGTTAGGGTTATTCCAAACCCTCACTTAGTCAAACCTTTGAACAGTTAGGGCCAAAGTTAAAATCCCCTTTCGATTCCTTGCATGAATGAGAGGTTTACTCAAATTGGATGATTAAACCTTTGAACATGTATGATCATTCCAAACCCCCCATTTGGTCAAACCTTTGAACAATTAGAGCCAAAGCCAAAATCCCCTCTCGATTCCTTCCATGAACGAGAGGTCCACTCAAATTAGACGATTAAATCTTTGAACAGTAAGGGTTATTCCAAACCTCTCATTTGGTCAAACCTTTAAATAGTTAGCGCCAAAGCCAAAATCCTCTATCGATTCTTTCCATGAACGAGAGGTCCACTCAAATTGAACGATTAAACCTTTGAATAGTTAGGGTCGTTGCAAACCCCTACTTGGTCAAACATTTGAATAGTTAGGGCCAAAGCAAAAATCCCTTCTTGATTCTTTCCATGAATGAGAGGTCCACTCAAATCAAGCGATCAAACCTTCAGACAGTTAGGGTCGTCTCAAACTCCTATTTGGTCAAGCCTTCCAACAGTTAGGACCAAAGCTGTAATTCCCTCTTGATAAACGAGATTGTTCGCGGGAAAATCTGTTGCTTTCTTCATTGATATCATTGC